>CALNHX010013695.1:0-12686 GCA_940337035.1 Agriotes lineatus
TAAAGGTAAACATTTCAGGGTGTCATACCGCTTAATAAATTTGAAGATTTCTTCAACTGGTTGAAGAACATCTTGAATGGCGTTTGGGGTTGGACGACGTTTCGACGAAATCACATTCGTCATTTTCAAGTCCTTTTAGTCCTGGTTTGGCTTCTAGTTATGCGGGCAACCCGACGGACTGTCAACTTCATGTACAGCTGTATGTTGACAGTCCGTCGGGTTGCCGCATAACTAGAAGCCAAACCAGGACTAAAAGGACTTGAAAATGACGAATGTGATTTCGTCGAAACGTCGTCCAACCCCAAACGCCATCAAGATGTTCTTCAACCAGTTGAAGAAATCTTCAATTTATTAAGCGGGTATGACACCCTGAAATGTTTACCTTTAATACATATCAGCCGCGAAAACCTTCGTAATAATATATATATATATATATATATATATATATATATATATATATATGTATTTTTCCCAATAGAAAAAGAGATTAATCAAGTAAAGAAGCAAAGCGGATTCCGCCAAGAAAGTCTTGCACATACATTACATTAAAACAGCAATGGAAAAGAAGGTCGCTTGTAGTAGAGAACTGCATGCCATCTTAGTAATTCTTAATTAGGTGTATGACTCAGTACCTTAAGGAGAACTCTGAGAATTGTCTGAGAAGAAAAAAATCATATCAGTGCCACATAAATAAACACAATAAAAACTGGAGTATAGCATGTAATGGACGTCTCTTACGCAACTAGGTTTTTATTTTTCACTCTTTTATTCCCAACTAGCTCAACATCAATGAGATCTCAATTACTCTACGTACTCCCAGTTGTGGTTGAGGAAAGTCCTAAACTCGTACTAAGCTTAAAAATGTTGTTCATAAATCAACCCACATTAAATCCAATTTGTTTACATACAAATGAACGGCAAACAAATATTGCCTATTAAAGACAAATATTATAAACTAGATCATAAAACGAATGACACGGCATTTATATACACTACAATATTAAATCAACTGCCAATAAATCTTCTCTCTAAAACACTTTTATATTACGCGCAAAAAGTTGCTTTTACCAAGCATTTATTTTAACCATAAAGTCATTTTAAGGGCAAAATGCTGTTGCTACTCCATATTTACATTAACACTCATTAATGCGAGAATGCACAAACACCGTGCAGCAAATCACTATATTATCACCCACTTATAGCTGCTTTAAATGCCGCTTTTTTGTTGACAGCCTCCTGCGTATATGCTCAGGCACAGTTCACACAGAACACAAGAAAGCCTCGATTGTAAAGCTTGTGTCGCTAATTATAATATCAAATCGCCCACCTGCAGTGATGACTAACGAATACCGGTTATACGGCACCTGCACCTGAATTTCACCGCTCCTCTCGGCAATTTCTTTGCTACTGCATCACTCTGTCGCTGTCGATTCCGTGGCTGTCAAGACTTCAGACACTTTGTGAAACTCACCGACATCTATATATTACTTCGTTTGTAGTTTCACGGTAAACATAGGGATCTTTCCTTTACTTGGCGCGGGATCGTACCTCCAAAACATAACGCGCCTTAGCGCATGTTCCTCCTGCTCAAGAGCGGGGTGTGCGCAGATACCGGATATAGAAACCCATTGGCTCAATTATAAAACTAATTAAACCTAATTACAAATACATATACCAACAAACAGAGACGAACAAATATATAAAAATTAGCTGTATATTGGTATACTATTCTAAACAGGCGAGCCTAGTCAAAACTGTTAGAAGCAAAGATAGAAAAAGCAGTGTTTCTTTCTTTTCGGGTTAATAAAGGTCTCAATCAGATCTTTTACTTGTCCCCCACCCTGTTGAAAATATGCATTATTAGAGCGCTGGTGAAATAATCCCAAAGATTTAGAAGAATTGGAGTACATATTGCTGATCATCGCATTTATACACTTTATTCGCCGACGAACTGTTATTGCAGAAGACAAGATGATATAATAAATACGGTAATCTAGGAATGCGACAAATGGAGACTGCAACTTAAAATGGCAAAATCTAAATACATGGTTTTTGATGGTGATCACACAAACCTAAAAACTGAGAATGGAATAATATCTTACACAAATCGATATTATTATCTAGATCTTACTATTACAGATGAAGGAAGAAACAAGCGAGATTTATTAAATAAAGAAACACTTGGAAATAAAATCCTTAAGCACTGCGTCCGGTACTGTAAAATAAGTAATTTTCACAAAATACAAGAGATGCGTCACGTACGGTTCTGAAGCTGCGTTGTTAATAAAACGCTAGAGCAAACCATGAATGCCTCGTAAATTCGACACTCGAGAAAAAATTACAGTGTCAGAAAACTAGAAAGAATAAAGGAATTACAAAGTGCAAAGAGATAGAAGAATAACTGACGCAAATTTTAATTTTGTTATCGAATAGCAGGTATGAGTGCGGGCACTTCTTGCAGTAACTTAAAAATTGCTCATGTAAATATAAGGTCGTTGATACCAAAAATGAATTACATTGGAAATATCATTGATAATTACGACATACTAGCATTATCAGAAACCTGGCTTTCGAGCAATATAGATAACTGCTACATATCAATTCAAAATTACAATGTCGTTCGTAAGGATAGAGAAGGTCGCGGTGGAGGTGTAGCTGTATTTATAAAAAAATCTTTAAATTATAAACTAATAGATACAAATAGTAATATTGAACAACTGTGGTTCTCTACTAAAATTAAATCAGTTACCTATGTATTTGGCGTAGTTTATCGACCTCCTTCTTCAGACTATAAAACGTTTGTAGATGAGCTAGAAATATCGTTTACTCTATGTACGTCCGTGTCTGATAAAATTTTTTGCCTGGGTGATGTAAATTTTAACTTATTTTCGAAATCTGATGCATCCGTATTATACTTTAACGAATTTCTTGAATGTCTTAATCTGAAACAACTAATCTCTGAACCAACGAGAATCACAGAGCAATCTGCATCCCTAATAGATATTATCTTATGTAGTGACCCCTCATTGGTCAGGTCATCTGGTGTTGAGGTTAATAATGAATCTGATCACGAAATAGTTTATTGTACTCTTGCTGTAAAATCACCTAAACAGCTACCGATAATAAAAACATATCGCGATTTCAAATATTTTGACATTAATAAATTTAGAAATGATCTATATTTGTTGCCCTTGCAACAAATATATCACACTCAAAATATTAACAATAAAGTTTCTGTCCTTAATAATAGCTTAAACAGTTTATTTGATGTACATGCTCCGTGGAAAACAGTTAAAATTACAAAAAAATTTGCTCCGTGGATAACGGATAATATTAAACTTATGATGAAGATGAGGGATGCTGCTAAACGTAAATATTTGAAATCTAAAAATCCAGCGCACTGGGAATATTACAAAAATCTTAGAAATTTTACAAGTACGAGTATAGTAAACGAAAAAAGGGCATACTTTGTGTACAAAACTAAAAACTGCAGTATAAAACAAATTTGGAAAGACCTTCACTTACTCAATTTACAAAAATCTCAAAATACAGAAATTCCTGGTCAGCTATGTAATCCTGAGAATATTAACAATTTTTTCATAGACAGCATACCGAATTTACCTATTAGTGATGAAATCAAAAACTATTATTTGACGCGTATCAATAATATTCCGGAATTTAATTTCGAAACAATAACAGAAGAGGAAGTGGGCAGAATACTATATGAGATTAAAAGTAATGCTATGGGCGTTGACGGTCTAAATATTAAAATGATTATGTATTGCTGTCCATTTATACTTCAACCTTTAACTCATATTATAAATTTTTGCTTGAAGTATAATGTGTACCCTGATAGTTGGAAGCATGCCCTTGTTATTCCATTGCCGAAAGTAAACGAACCTGGGCATTACTCAGACCTTAGGCCGATTAGTATCTTGCCTACTTTCTCTAAAATAATTGAAGAAATTATGAATAAACAAATCCGATATTTTCTAAATACATTCAATTTGCTACCGGAATTTCAGTCAGGTTTTCGTAAATGTTATAGCTGCACTACTGCAATTGCAAATGTAACAGACGACATACTCGAGGCTACAGATAACGGAAAGTTAACAATTTTGGTTCTATTGGATTACAGTAAGGCATTTGACACTATTAATCAGGAATTATTACTTTTAATATTGCACTTTATAGGGTTCTCGTCAAATGCAATTGATTTAATTAAACATTATTTCAGTAATAGATCGCAAAGTGTCAAAATTAATGAACATAATTCATCTTTACGTAACATTGAAAAGGGCGTGCCTCAGGGGTCGATTTTAGGACCCTTGTTGTATACCATTTATACATCAAATTTCTATAAATCTGCTACCTATTGCAAAATGCACATGTATGCCGATGATACTCAGCTTTATTATTCATTTCAACCATCGGATTTTGAATCTGCCGTAAGAGAGGTTACGCATGATTTAAATGAACTTTATAAAACATCTGTACATCACGGACTAAAATTAAATCCATCAAAATCGTGTGCTATTTTATTTGGCAGATCATCTAATTTATTGAATATTCAAAATTTGTTACGTATAACTATTAATAATATTGAAATTCCAATAACTACACAAGCAAAAAATTTAGGATTGATAATTGACAATACTTTTAGATATCGACCTCATATAAACAAATGTATTCAGAAAGCGTATTTAAATTTAAAATTGTTATATCCACACAGATCTTATTTAAATAAGATTCAGAAAAAAATGCTTTGCGATTCTCTTGTATTATCCCAGTTTTCATATTGTTCTGAAATTATAGGTCCTTGCTTAGATGTTGATACCAGAAATAGATTGCAAAGGGTGCAAAATTCATGTTTGAGGTACATTCACGGTATACGTAAATATGAGCACATTTCACATAAGTTGCAGGAAACAAAGTGGCTTAACATGAAAAATAGATGCTTATTACAAACTGCATGTTTTTATCATAAATTGATACTTTGTAAAACCCCACCGTATCTCTATAATAAAATAACTTTCAGGACGGACGTGCATAGTTTAAATTTGAGGTTTAGAGGTTTAATTACGCCACCTCAACACCGAACCGCTTTGTTTGAAAGATCGTTTACATTCAATATCAGTAAAGTATATAATGAGTTACCATTATCATTCAAAACCCTTTCTGTTAAACAATTTCGAATAAAGTTATTTAATTTGTATCTAAAATCTCAAGAAACGTGAGTGACCTAAATTAACGAACTTTTTAAATTTACCACTTTTTAATAAAACAAAAATTATGAGTTTGCAAGAATTGCTCGGACTTGAAATATATTTGGAAACGACGGGCTTGTATTTGTATTTTGTGTTTGTATTTTGTGTTTGTCATGTGTATTACTTAAACTTAAAAATTTAATTTATATTTGCAAGGTTCAGATGAAAAACAGTTGTACTGATCTGGACCTTGAGATTTTGAAAATATTTTAATTTGTATATGGTTTTTTATATATCTGTTTATTTTCAAATAAAAACAATTATTATTATTATTATTATTATTAAAAACAGTTCGACGCGTACAAAAAAATGGAAGAGAAGAGACTACCACTTAGGGTATGGAAATGAGTGCCATATAAAATAAGAAAAAGAGGGAGACCCTATGAAATCTGTACTCATATTAAGATGAAACAAAGATAGCCTCAAGAGTAATTGGCAAGGCGGCGACAGGGGGTCTAGGACATTTCGCCGTCGCCACTTCGCCGCCGACCACTTCGCCGTCGCCGTTTCGCCGTCGACCATTTCGCCGTCAACTTGAAAGCGCAACAAAGACCGTGCTGCCAAATAATTATACTTTAATTTATTTGTATTTATTTATATATTTAAATTGTAAAGTCACATATATACAGGTCGGTTCAAATTTATTTCTGGAAACTTTAGGAATACACAGAACACTTCAAAATAAAGCGGAAAACGTTAATCAACTTATATCGAAAACGTATAATAAGCGATATGTAAGATGTTGAAGTTGAGTTAAAAAATCTGGTGTGATACACTCACGCAACTTCCTTTTACAGTGATCTTATAATTAGCCAAAAATTTGATTTTTAATTTTTAAGCATTTGTCAAAAATTTTCAAAAATCACAAATTCTACAAAAGCGGTACAAAATAGAACGTTAGTTGAAAAGATAAATTTTCTCTAAAAGTTTAAGCTGAATTCAAAAATGTAATAATATACCGGATGTGGGTGTTCTATTTCAAATAGGAGTTAATTAAAAAATAGAAGAAAAAAGAAAAGAAACCCATTTCAGAAGTATTCAACTGGAAAATCACCTACCTCACATCAATACACAATAAAAATGTAATAAAAATGTAAAGTTTGAAAAAAGAGCAGATCACTAAAATCATCATAACGGCGATACTACCTTATAGGGAATTTTTTAAACCAAATCATTATAATGACCACCATGTGCATGATAAAAGGATTAGCAAAAAGTAACAACTATGGTCATTACCATCAACAACTAATCAAACGGTTTAATGCATATAAGAAGTGTAACTGTAATAACCTTTAACATCCTCCTAATGGGAAATAAATGTGAATAATATTTTAAAGCTATTAAAGATTTCGAACATGTATCATTTCAAACATGTAAAACTTTGATTCCATGTTTTGCTTAGATATAGATAAGTGAAAAAGTGTTTTTTTAAGTCGGAAATGTAAAATAGTCTACGGCGAAATGGCGACGGCGAAATGGCGACGGCGAAAAGGCGACGGCGAAATGGCGACGGCGAAACGGCGACGGCGAAATGGCGACGGCGAAAAGGCGACGACGAACGTCCCATTCCGGGCGACAGGTGGGGTTACCGGAATGGAAGAGACGGTGTGATATGCTGTAAAAACTTCGTAAATATAGCATATATTGCTATGAAAACAGCGATATTAAAATAATTACACACTCAAAGTTCTTTTCGTATGCAAAACGTAGCTAAATAACGCACATAATTTTTGAAACCCATTACTGTATTTAATAACCACGAAACATAGGCCTCGGCTGCTCTTACACGATACAAATTATAGAAAATTTACTCTTTCTCAGGTATTTTAAGTACAAAATCACTTATGTGGTCTCGCCAAGGTATGTTAGCGAAAACTACTGCTTATATTAAAATCATATGTCAATTAATTTTTAAAAAAGGTTAATCTTAATTACCGGTGAACTTATTTTGCGCACTTGTAGCTGCAGCCCGATATCGTAGGTCGACTTTCTCGGCCGGGAAATAGCCACTTGTGTTAACTTGTCGAACAAACCAGTAAAACGCTCCGCTATACCATCTCACCAAAGAACTCAGACACTTGCATTCAGGATAAATGGATTGTTGTCTAGAAACGTTACTTTGGAGGCAGTAAGATAGATCAGCTTCGCAGGTAATCTTGAGTTAGAGTTTATCGATATGAGCTTTTTTGCTGCTGGCCTCTGACCTGTGTCAGTCAACCCTAGGTATAAAACATGGATGTCTTCAGTGGTACATAGAATATTTTATTTCCTAGCATATTAGTAAAAACAAGCAATCCAGTTTAGAGCTAATGGATTTGGGTGAGTTTCTAGTCGTCTTATGTATGTTTCACTGCACTGCACAATCACTTCATTGACTGTCGGCACTTGCAGATCCCTGTAGAGACTTTGATTGGAATCTTTCGATGGTAGCAATATTAGAGTTGGCTGCTGTTCCCCAGAGCTGTATACCATATGTCCAAACCGGTTTAAAGGTTACATTGTACACTAATAGTTTATTACGAAGTGATAGCTGAGATTTTCTCCCAAGGAGCCAGTAGTGTTTTTGGAATTTTATCCCGAGTTGCTTGCGTTTATTTCATATATGAGCCTTCCAAGTAAGTCGTTGATCAAGGTGCATTCCTAAATATTTGGCGCTGTCCACTGTAGGTATTATTTTATTATGCATTGTTACTGGTGGTGATTGCCCTTTGCATTTTGTAAACACTATATGGTTAGATTTCGCTTCGTTAATTTTGATGCGCCATTTTTTTGCCCATTGCTCTATTTAATTTAAGTTTTGCTGCAAAAGCGTAGTTGCTATGATGGGACATTTGTTTGTAGCGAGAACGGCAGTGTCATCTGCGAATGTAGTTGTAGTTACGTTGGGATTTGTTGGTAGGTCTGCTGTAAAGAGTAAGTATAAAATTGGTCCGAGGATACTCCCTTGGGGTACCCCTGATGAGATTGGATGTAATTTGGTGACTTCTGCTTCTTGTCTTACTCTAAAATACCTTTCGCCAAGATATGATTTAAGGAGAGTGAACATAGAGTTGGGTAAGTTTCTTTTCAGCTTGAAGAGTAGTCCTTGATGCCATACTTTGTCAAATGCTTGACTGACATCAAGGAATGTCGCTGCGCAGTAACTTTTTTCTTCAAAGGTTTGGTTTATAATATCCACAACACGAACAACAGAGTGCTGGATCTTGTAGTTAGCAATACAAACGTCGCAGTAAATTAATGCGACATGCCATTAGTCCCCGAAGATATTCATCACCCTCCTCTAATTTGTGAAATCGAGTACAGCACTGCAGGATTAGTAGCGTCGAATTCATTTGGTGGTGTCCAATATAATTTTAAGAGAGCTGATTTTATGAAATTATACTGTAATTTGCGGGACACTCAGTGGAACTTGGCCACTGCTTCTACCGTTGAGAGTGCTGTAGATATCTTTAATATAAACTTATATAAAGCCCTAGACGACTCAGTACCTAAAACATCTTTCAAAAAGCAGATGTACCCTAGTTGGTTCAATGCTCAAATCATTAGGGAGATAAAGAGGAAGGCACGGGTTTGGAAAAGATACAAAAAATTTAAAAAACCCAATGACAAACAAATGTTTAATTACTTAAGGGCTAAAATTAAAGTTGATATTAAAAGTGCATATGAAGAATATGTAAACTCTATTGAAAATACTATCAATACTGATCCCAGTGTATTCTGGAAATTTGTTAAAGAAACTAAGAAAAATAGCTCCACAGTAACTGAAGAAATGATGTATGCGGATGAAACTTATAGCAGCAACACTACTATAGTGAATGCTTTTGCAACCTATTTCGAATCCGTTTATCTACACGACGGAGAATTATATGATGTGGATCAATTTACCGCCATGTCTGTTTGTTCTAACAGTTTTCACATAACTAGCATATTCTCTGAAGATGTAGTTCAAGCTATAAAACTATTGAAACCACAACGTTCAGTTGGCCCTGACAGTGTCCCTGCATATGTATTCAAAGCATGTTCCGAATTTCTAATTGAACCTTTAAAATTCATATTCAATTTAATTCTAGAAACTTCTATATTTCCTACAGCCTGGAAACTAACAAAAGTGTGCCCAATACACAAGGGCGGTAAAAAGTGTGATATAACGAACTACAGACCGGTAGCACTACTTTCAGTTCCTTGCAAAATTTTCGAATCAATTATTTACAAATACTTATACAGTCATGTTAAACCTCATATCTCGGACTTTCAACATGGATTTATTCCCAAACGATCTACTAGTACTAATTTGTTAGTACTTACGCGAGATACTGTTAATTGCTTTAATAATAATACTCAAATGAATGTAATATATACGGACTATGCTAAAGCATTCGACAAGGTAAATCACACTATACTTTTAAAAAAATTGTATTCATTTGGCTTCACTCCACAAATGTTACGCTTATTTGCATCATATCTTCAGAACAGGCGCCAGTATGTAGTATATAATAATTGTGTATCACGTGAGTTTAACGTTTTATCAGGAGTTTCACAGGGCTCTAACCTAGGGTCATTACTGTTCCTGATCTTAATTAATGATCTACCCGATGTAATAACCTATTCTAAATGTCTACTGTTTGCTGACGACTTTAAAATTTATAAGAGTATATCTTGCATTAACGACTGTCAATTATTACAATTTGACCTTGAAAAAATCTTTCAATGGTCTGTTGTAAACCGCCTTTCATTTAATATAAATAAATGTGCTATAGTTAGCTACACTCGCAAACAATCAATAATAACCTTTAACTATACACTTAATAATCAGAATGTTTGTAGGAAAGACAATATAAAAGATCTGGGTATACAGTTTGATAATCAACTTACTTTTAACTTACATATTCTTCACTGCGTTAACTCAGCTTATAGACAACTTGGATTTGTTATACGGAACGCCAGATCGTTTAGTCAAATTCACTCCCTAATTTTTTTATATAATATGTTTGTGAGACCACACTTAGAATATGGATGTGTTATTTGGTCACCATATTACAACAATTATAAGAATTTAATAGAAAAGGTCCAAAAAAAATTTTTACGCTTCTTGTATTTCAAAATGCATGGGGTCTATCCTCTCTATCTACCCTATACTGAATTGCTTAAAGAGTCTAATTTCTTAAGTTTAGAAAAAAGAAGAGCTTTGCAGTCATGCATATTTATTTTCAAATTAGTTCGATCGGCTGTAGATTGTGATACCCTTTTATCGGAGCTGCATTTTCATGTACCCTCACACAACTCTAGGAATACCTTTGTTTTTTCAATACCGAATTACAGAACGAATTATGCCTATAATTCGCCAATGTTGCGTATGTGTTCGATTTGTAACAACTTTTCGGAGATAGATATTTATCACTGCAGTTTAAAACAATTTAAGTTTTATGTAAATAGAGCAATAGCTCGTTAAACGGATGCCATTTATATTTTATTTATAATTATAATAATATTTTTTTTATTTTTTTTGCACGTACTTTAGCAACTAGTTAATATATAGATCTTTTTTCCCTTAATTTGCGAGTTTGTAATATATTTATCTAATATTTATGTCAACTATAGTTATAGGTGATTTTCGTCTCTGGTACCCATTCTTACTTGTTTGTTTGCCACTACCATACAGTCTAACTAACTAACTAATTAATACCTTACTGTATGTATTGTACGAATTATGTATATTTTGTTTAATAGTAGCCTGTAATTGGTTAATCTGTTGGCTACTTGCTAAAATAAATAAAATAAATAAATAAATAAATATATGTAGCAGTGATACTTCAATAAGTAGAGCTGATCTTTTTTTGGTTCAAAAAGATTATGCTGCTGGAGAAATTATGGCTCATCTGAAAGTAGCATCTAATATTACTCGTATAATAAAAGTAGTGACAATAGTACTTAAGCACTTTGAAGACTATTTTAAAAATAAACAATCGTGCACAGGTTTCAAAACCATACTTCCTGCAGCTAGATTAGATAAACTGAAAAGTTCAGTGCCAGAGTGGTTGCGAGAAGAAGATGGGTGTTATGAACACAAATTGTTTTTAATTCAACATTTAATTAAGTGTAAACTGTATAAATGCCTTAAATGGATGTCACAAGATTTAAGGGCGACAAAACAAATAAATACTCGCAATAGAAAAACGAAACATTTAAATAATGTTTAAATATGTTAAATTTATTATAATAGTACCGCGTGTAGAATTGAAAAAGTTGCCATAAGAAATCCAATTTTAATTTATTATTATTTATTATTTTTTTCTACAGCCGTGATTTTAAACTGTTTCCAAGGGTCATATGCGGCGTGCTTTATGTTGTCTATAAAACACGCCATTCCATTTAAAGCACGGAGTACTTTAAGAGGTTATAAAACCTTATTTGCGAAGATTAAAAGTACAGTTATTATATCGGACCGATTTGTATGCGGAGCCCCGAGTGCCCGATTGGAGAGGGGCGGAGCCCGATGGCCCCCTTGGAGAGGGGTGGAGCTCCAAGAGCCTCCTTGGAGAGGGGCCGAGCCCTGAGGGCCCCCTTGGAGAGGGGCCGAGCCCCGATGGCCCCCTTGGAGAGGGGCGGAGTCCCGAGAGCCCCCTTGGAAAGGGGTGGAGCTCCGAGGGCCGCTTTGGAGAGGGGCGAAGCCCCTAGGGCATTTAAGCTAACAAACTCCTCGGCTGTAGAAAAAATATTGAAGATTAAAAGTACAGTTATTATATCGGACCGATTTGTATGCGGAGCCCCGAGTGCCCGATTGGAGAGGGGCGGAGCCCCGAGGGCCCCCTTGGAGAGGGGTGGAGCTCCAAGAGCCTCCTTGGAGAGGGGCCGAGCCCTGAGGGCCCCCTTGGAGAGGGGCCGAGCCCCGATGGCCCCCTTGGAGAGGGGCGGAGCCCGATGGCCCCTTGGAGAGGGGCGGAGCCCTGAGGGCACCCTTGAAGAGGGGTGGAGCTGCAAGAGCCCCGTTGAAGAGGGGCCGAGCCCTGAGGGCCCCCTTGGAGAGGGGCCGAGCCCCAAGGGCCCCCTTGGAGAGGAGCGGAGTCCCGAGGGCCCCCTTGGAAAGGGGTGGAGCTCCGAGGGCCGCTTTGGAGAGGGGCGAAGCCCCTAGGGCATTTAAGCTAACAAACTCCTCGGCTGTAGAAAAAATATTGAAGCCAACTCGTGTTTTACAGTTTAAAAATCTCGGTCGATCATAAAATTCTCGCTTCGCTCGAATTTTAACATAATCGACCTCGATTTTTAAATCCCCTGTAAAACACTAGTTGCCTTAATAGCTATAATGAAAACATGAACTGATAAATACAGAATGCCTAGCAAAAATGTAAAATAATTATCACTGGTTTTTATATGGCAATTTTTTCGGTAGGCGGAATAAAAATCCGTGCAAAATGCTGCGGT
>CALNHX010013696.1:0-12684 GCA_940337035.1 Agriotes lineatus
CACCATGCCTGAAGAAATAGCTTTACACATTCAAGACGATACGTAAAGTAATACTTTATTGCACTACTGCCTAAAGTAAATAGCAGTGTGTGAAGCAAATTGCACCAGTGCATAAAGTGCTTCAAAAATAATTGCCTATTTTTGCTGAATAATTGAACTTTAACTGAGAAATTGTAATATTGCCATTATTAATAATTATAATTATTACAATAAAGAAAATTAAACCATAACCATTTTCCTTAATTCGCTTTTACATATCGTAGCAAATATATATGTGCAACACATGCGGGAAGATTCCTACACTCGTGTAGTTAGTCCACTCGTCTGTGGCTCGTGTAAAAAGTCAGTTTCACACACTTGTTTTACAATATACTATTTTTTTATAATAATAACTAATCACTTTGAGAGATTCGTTTCATATTGATACATCAGCTACTGTGGTAAAAACCACATTTTAGCTTCACTTCATTTATTGCCACTGTTGTGCAGTAGTAGAGTTTCTGTTGTTCTTCATCAAATTTTATTCAACATTTTTGATGGTTGGATCAAATACTGCAATATATATATTTTTTTAATAAAATACAGTTACTAAATTTCATCTTTCTTATTCCAATTTGGCATCTTCAACATTTTATAGAAAAATGAAACACACAGTCCTGCGCGAAAAGGTAATGGGCAACTGTGGATCTTTGGAAATTACATGTAAATATCAAAAATCAACTGTTAGAAGATTTACTAACAGATGTACTACTACTTCGTGCAAATTAAGGAAATATTTTTGCATTACGAAAATATTTCCTGACATATTGAGATGAGAATTGAAGTATTAGAACATACAAAAATTATAATAATGGACTAGTTACCGTGCACGTTACATGATTGTGCACTTTTAGCTATTTATTAGGTGTTCATGGGATTTATCAAATGATAGCTTTTCGATAACATTTAAAATGCCGTTGGCGTATAGATTTTGATTTCAATTTCATTTTTTAAATTGTTAAATGGGAAAGAATTGCCTAAACAAGGAAGCAATTTGATGATTAGTGATGTCACCGAGACGAGAAAATTCTCGATCTCGTCTCGTCTCTTCTCAAAATGGAGATTAACATTTTTCTATCTCGAAATTTTGAGACGGGATTAATAATCAAATTCTTGAATATTCCAGACATCGAGACGATATTAACCAAATTCTCGATCTTGACAGCGCCAGCGTCACAATAGTATTTTTAAAATCCACATGAAAACGTTGCAGAATCGGTCTGTTAGTTGTGATGCCGCCGAGATGTAATAATTATCGTTCTTATCTCGAAATTCAAGATCGAGTTTGACATTTTTCGATCTAAAATATTTCTTAATAAGTCTGAGAAATAAAATAAGCAACAACTGCACAATCCTCATAAATTCAACACCCAATATTCACAGGATTTTGCATCACAAAACGTGAACGAATGACTGTGTACCTAAGTTAGTAAGTGTGTCAGACTATTTTTTAGATGGGAAATCACCGTACTACCCTTTCAAGCATAATACTCCATAAATATTATCAGGGGAATCCCAAAACTTTAGAACTTGAAGCACGCAGTTATTTTAGAATTATGCTGAGACTACATAACTTTAAAATAACCGCAGCATCAAATCGGTACGCACAGCATATATTTAAAATTCGAGATCGAGAATTTATGTAGGACAATTTTCGAGTTCGAGTAAGAACGGGCAAATCTCGTCTCGTCTCGTCCCGCGGCAACACTATTGATGATACTTTTGGTTAAAAACATTCAACTACATAAATGCACAAATATGTTACTACCATAACAAATCAATTATTCAAGATTTTGTTTTATTCTAAAAAAAATTTGTTTTGTACTACGTTTTCGTGATTCTTCTCATTTTAAAGCTTAAAGAAAGCACGAATTATTTCATGAATATGAACTATACGATAAGCGCTACTTACTTTCACGGACGAAATTGTGCCAGATCGTAGCGGCTCTCAGCTTTTCGACAGTTTATAGATTGCTGTACGGGTTGAGCGGCAACAAGTAGGTCCAAAGAGAATGATATTTTAACATTCAATGGAAGCCACTTCAGCGTAAGCTCATTGCTCAAGCCTCAAGCAACTTCAGTTTGTTCTTGTCCCTGCGATAACGCGCGTGTATCGAGTTTCTGATTACAATTGATGCACGTACCCTGACTCCATCGTTGAGATCAAGCGAGATCGTAACCGGGGACCATATTCGGAAGGCCAAAGAAGAGAAATATTTTGTAGCACACCTGGAAGTAATATACGTCAAGCACGCGTACATCTACGCATCTTAAACAGTGAAGATTTTTTGACCGAATTATACATTTAAACGGAAAATGAAAGGGAGATATTCGATTGAGTTCATCATACCTTATTAGCCTGCAAAGTTTAATTTTTTTATCACTGGTGTCCACATGTAAAATGAAAATCTCGCTATATCGGAATATATCTCTTTGGAGGGGTGGAAAATGCATTTTACATTCGGTGGTTGGCTTTACCATAAAAATTCTCCACGAGCCGCTACTGTTTGTAACCGTTTGAAAGATTAGTGTTTTCGTTTTACAATTATAGGTACAGTTGCGGCCAATAAAAAATGGGACAACTCTTATAACAGATTTTTGTCTAATTCTAGCTGCTTTAATTTGTTTTATTAATATGTCATATTCGGGCTCAGTGAGACCATTCACAGTTGGGCACCAAATTAACTGTGCTCTACTCAGAACTACAGACCTAAGAGATAGAGTAACAAGGTCAAAACATCACCAAGACACACAACTCACACAATGGTTGCTGCGCAAGCACCTAAGGCGCCTTCCAACTCTGTATCCCGAATCCGGGGCAAGTTGAGCATTGTACCGCCAGATGCCAGCGCATAAAGCACCAGTAAATGAGGTTACAGAGTATACATACATTATAAATACATACATTATAAACACATACAATATGTCATATTGCAATATTGAATATTTGACATCTGCCAAACAATTCCAAACTAGAAATAATATGACAAAGTAATTATGCCTCATATAAATGCAGTACTGACAGGTGAAGTAATCGCGAAAATTCGCGTAAATGTCCCATTTTGTTTTTGGCCGCAACTGTACCATGACTGATATAACTGCACCCTGAATTAACAGAAATATTGAACAATAATTAAATTAATTAGAAAGGTCCAGAAGCGACGTGACAAGAAAAACTGTTTATCCGAAGTTTAAGAGATGTGGTGGTATTTTAACAAACATCCTAAATGCGTACGGAAATATCAGTTACCGTAATTATACTGAAGAGAACTATTAAAATTATTATCGTAACAAACACAAATACATTTTCGTATATTTCTTAAAGCTGGTTCACGAATTTTATTAAAAGCTTGTATATTTATAAAGCACCAGCCTCTACACCGCAAGGTAAAACGAGGTTAATGATAATACATACAGTACATACATACATATTTTTATATATGCTATGCATATAAGTTCCACCTGGTGCAAGGGTTCGGCCAGGAGAATTGGACCTATCATTTTGGAATGCAATCTAACCGGCTCAAGATATCAGTCGTTCCACAATAATCGATAATGTAAGTCTTGCAGTACGAAAAAATGTCGAGTGGTTGAACAAAACGGGGCTCCGCCTCATAATGCTACATGTATGTGGCATTTATTTCAATATAACTTTTTCACAGAGGTGGATCTGCACTAGATGACGAATGGTTTAGCTTTAAAGATATGGAGACATGTTTTTTTTATATTTTATGTATTAAAATTCAGTAAAAAGTATTTCCAATAGTTGTAACATTGACATTTTTATAGTGCTCTTTGATGTACTTACACTAACGGAGAATTACTTAAGGTATTTTTTTTTAAATTTTATTAGATATATTTGTTAGAATACTATTTACGTTTGTCCTCAAGCTTTAGTGTCACAGCTTCTTAGTTCTCTTAAAACTGGTATAATAGTACTTGAATGCAGGCTTTTCCGTCTGTACTCCATAATGGTCAGTCTTTCTAGGTAACGACGTAGTCGTTGATTTGCACAGTTCCTTGTTGATAAGAACATTATGTTCTTGGGATCACCTGATGCACAATATTATTCTCTTTCGATTGATAGCATTATCACTTCTGTATAGTTGAACCACGAACAGCAATAGGAACAAACGGGGATTTCAATGCAAATTGTCTATATTTGGTGCCCCCTCTGAATAAACCTTCTATATTTTGTAGATAATGAGAGACACATAGTTTTGTAATATTTTGTAATAAGGTAGCAATATTTTTATGTCGACTTGTTTAGATATATTTCATTTTAAAGCGGATTGTAGATGCGATGCTTATTTGATGACAAGTGTTTCACACTACGTGGGGTTTTAAAGGACTTGGCAGAAGCGTATAATAAGAAAAGCTAGGAGTATCCATCTCTCGTTAGAATTCACGGGACAGAACTTAGAATTGTATCTAAAATGATACTCAAACGATGTAACGTCACCAAAAATAAGAATGATTAAGTGAGTGAAAAGTTAATAACAAAAATGCAGCGAAATATATATAATAATATTTTATTCGGAAATTAAAAATATTGATACATATCTGGGAATATAATTTGTTTATTCTAGATGTTGCTTTAGCATGTTTTATATACATTTTATTACTGCTACTTTTAATGTTACTTTTAATACATCTTCTGAAGTAAATTCTTCTAAAGATTAGAGTCTGTGACCATATTTCTACATTTTGTTATCTTTGAGTTTAGAAAACAACATTTACGGAGCACAATTTTGCTTGATCAAACGCGCAGATCTCTATTTAATTTGATATAAAATAAGATTACCTGCATTTGTCAAGCATTTAATATTTTTAATTGTCTTAGATGGCATTTCTTTTTCACATTTAAAAAATATTTTGATTTAAGCTTTTATGAGATTGTTTACAATCATTTTTTTGTATACCAAAGTAGTAATCGTGAAGATTTTGCTACGCTGCGGCAATTTGTCCTTGTGATATTGTCGAAAAACATGGTGATATAACCGACTCTATAATATATTGTGAATTTGTAATTTTTATTCATTGAAATTTCTTCTTACGCCATTTAAATGAGAGCGAGATGGTTCTTTTCAGAATATGAAGAGTAAGATTCGTGTCCCAGATTTTTTGGGACTAGACTATATTTATATTATCACTAAAATAATCTTTTTGTGAAAAACAAGATTCTACAACCTTTAAAAGTAGTATTTATTTAAACTAGGATTAGAATATTGTTATAATACAAAGGAAAAGATGCCATATGAACCTTTTACTGCTTTTTTACTTAACCTAAATGGTAATAATAATATTGTTTTCTTTGATACACCTCCCGATTAAATGACTGCTTCTATATTACAAGTGTTTGGTGTATAAATAAAAATATGAGAAGCCGATCCGGGGATTCAAATGGAAAGATAGTTTCCTTGAGCTCTTAATTTACATTACACATAAGGTAATCACTAAAGAACGATTCATTCTGTTAACAGATATATTTGGAGGAGTAAAATTATATGTTGGCAAGCGTGTACGTTGGGTTGCCGGCTACTAGGTAATTTGTTTCTTGTCTATTTTTAATCGATATTATTTTTAGTTACTTGTTATTAGCTAGTGAAATAAAATAGCTACAATGATTACGAAAAGAACACAATTAACTGCAGATTAATAGAAGCAACAGGAATGTTAAAAAGTTTATATTTTATATTTACAGTACAGTGCATAATTTTTCATGTCGGCACCAAATTTTGAACAGTAATTTTATTTTGAAAATTCGCCTTAAAAGAATTTACCAGTATTTACCCATATAAATATTTATACTGATTTGGTTTCTCGTTTTAGATTTGTAAGTTATTGCTTTTAATACAATATAATAACTCATGCTTAGAATTAATTGCTGAATTTAATTTAACATGATTTATGAACCTTAGTTTTTGTTATTTATTTAATAAGTATTAAATTAGCTTATGTAACACAATGATTACTTAATATGTTATTAAACAGGGAAAACACTAAGTACATAGGAAAAGTACGTCTAAATTATTTATGCATTGGGAATTCAATAAAGGATGGATATATGTTAGTATTTATATATTAAACATGATTTGTTGATATGTTAATATTATCTATTTTACAAATATGGTTAACTAAATGACAATTTAGTGAATGTAAAATTCATGTTTTTATATTTTTCACTTAATTCATGGTTCCTAAATAAAACAAATACGATCATCTTTATGTGGGAGACTTATTATCTGTTCTTACAGTTTTTGTTGTTCTACAGGGTTAATTTATGTAATGTAATGTAGTAAATATTATTTCAGCTACAATTAGTTATTTATATTCATTTTTAGAATTATGTTGTCCTTATATATTTGAACTTTGAGGTATTTATTTATTTATTTATTTATTTGTAATAATGTAGGACTGTAATAAAAAAGAGTAATTTATATTTCTGATACCAGTTACGATAATTTATAAAATATTAACACATTGAAGCATTGTCAGATATTGATTCCTTCTGTCTGCTTTAGAACCATTATCAAGTTAAAATCTAATTTCTAATTGGGCAAGAAATTAATAGTATTTGCGAGTTACTTATCGTTAATCCTCTTTTAAGTAATACTTTTTTATCTATTTAAAAGCATATATTATAACGTACTAACAGGCGGACATAATTATAACAAAATATTTTTACAAGTGTCAAAATCTCCCTAAAATTATGTGAGAAACAGGACATACTGCTTACCTCACACAAACTGCTTAATATGGCGATGATTCTAACCCAATAAATCACGCTGCAGGTTTCTGTTCGATTAGGATAATTAATACTAAATAATCAGTGGCAGCGTCGTCTGGAATTTTAAGATTTAGGACACCTTTCTCAGCGGGCGTTCCGCGTAGAACAACCCCGTACGTTTCAAAATAACTGCTAATGATACTAATTAGTAAAAATTAATTAATCTCTCTCTTATCTTGAAGCAGTTCTTTCATAATTGAGTTAAGTGAATGACAGTCATGTGTCAATGCTTGTGAACTGGAACTCCATTTGATTAATGTTCTGCAATTATAGACGACCTGTAATGGATTCCCCATGACCAAGAAAATGATTTCTTATTTCGAGACAGTAAATCTATAATTAATAAGTGTTGACTTTTGTCACGTTATAAATCAAATTTAACAGAATTTAATTAAATGTGTTGGCTTGCAAATAGTAGGAGGAAATACCTAAAATGTTCGTATTCCAAACATGTGCGTCACCTTCTTTGCTTGAACATATGATGCGGATGGAAATAATTTAGAAAATTCAAAGCAAAGCTGGTTGTAAAACTGATTTAATATTGTTTGTTGTTTAAGAAAGATATTTGCATTTATATTACTGCCATAATAGGTAACGAAGTTTTTCTTGACTCTTTTATACACAAATTTTTTGTATTGAGAGCGCGGGTAGACGAAAGGTAAAGAGTTTGACCTTACAATCGACAGGTAGTGAGTTCGAACCTCACTGGTTTCTTCGTACACTTTTCGGTTCTTCGGTCGTCATGACCCCTGTAAAAAGGAAATTCTTTCATTGCAGTTCAACAGGTGAGGCTAGTCACCTGCCCGGGCACGCCTGAAGAAGGCTCATAAAATATATTTTCTGTAGTTAATAACATGATCTCAGCCTCAATTAAGAGGAAGAAGGCAAAGTATTTGTATTGGCTAGGTACTAGGTGGTCAACCAATTATTCTCATTATATCACTGGGAGGCACAAAGTGATACATTCAAATTATGTCAAGAAAGAAGATTATAGTAACACAATAACAATTATTATGTATAACAAAGGAAGATATCTAATATTTCGTACAACGATTGCATTTTTATTTACAGTGTGTATATTTTCATCCCAATATCAGAGAATATCAAGCTGCTGCGATTACTATTACGCTACTGTTCTTTAAATTTTCATTTATGAGACCAGTCGCAAATAATTGCAAATGTTCACTAAACAGGAACTCTAACTATATTTCTTTTATACCACTAATAAAACAATTAGGAAATATATCTTAAAAGTAAATAAATTTGCCAATAACTAAAACACACTGCTATTTTCAAGAAATACGAAATTAATGCAAGTATAGTTAAACATAGAAACTGTTTCTTTCATTCTGCTTAATGTCACTACCAAAAGTAAAGTGGGTGGCATCTACAAACAATAGTGTTAAACATTTCGCCTTAATTTGTTAATTAGTGTAAGTCTAAAGCATTGCCGAATGCAAATTTGATGTGGTATCTCAAGGTGTAATAGCATTATGTTAAGTCTTAATTGCCTGATATAGGAATGCCTGTGATGAATGTATTATTCTATTATTTTGACACTTTTTTTCTTTTCAGGTAAGTGTCTTGTATGCACGCAGTCGACTTTCCCATAACGTAAGTTCCACGTTCTTTTTATTTAAATTATGCAAATGTATTAATTAAAATTTAATTAAAATCGTACCCACCATATAGTTAAATAAACCAGGCCACGTTTACGTGTACGAAAAATTTGATTAGCAATTACTTGGTCACGGCGAAACGCTCTCTAGTTCTGTGAATATAAAAAGAAGTACTCGGTTCTTTTTCTATCTTCTAGGTAGCCGCCTATTGGAAATAAGCGGAATATCGCTTGAAGAAAAATAATTCGAGATAGAACATTGCAGCCGGGGGCCAGGTATCAAAAAACGTTGTTATTATAATAATAATCACATGCGCGAGTGGTGGTTGTCCCATAAATCATTTTACGATCCGCCTGCTTGGTCGGTCACTCAGTTGACTGATTTATCGATCTAAGTTGCCGGCTTTCTTTTCTGCGCCATCCTTGTTTTTATCTATTAAAAATTATACAGTTATTGTTATTCAGTTATGCTGTGTTTTATTCATGTCTGGCTCTAATGATATGGTTTGTTAGCTTTCACACATTTTATTATCTGTATTGGCGTTCAGGCTGTAATTATTACTACATGTTATTAATTTTAACTTCCTCATTTTTAGTAAAAGCTTCACATGTAGAAGGCTTAATTCAGACCATATAAGATGAAAATGTCCATATTTAGTTGATATAGTAATATGTAAAAATGTATCTCAAGAGAGATGATGCGAAAACTGCTTAAATTATTTCTAGAATGTACTTTTTACGTTCAGTTTTGTTATTTTCACGAAATAGTTTTTCGGGAATTTCTGTAAATTTCAGTGTAGAGTCAGTATAAAATTACATTATATAATTGTCTAATTCTTTGCAATTTTGGAAGAAATTAATATGAAACTGATTTTTTTTGGGAAATCCAGTATTTGAAACAAAATGTGTTTAAGCACTGGGAATAGCACGATAAAATGGACATTGTAAACATATCTCTTCCCATTATTGATATTTTAGTAGACATAAGGGCCAACAGAAAATATTGGAATAATTTTGGTAAAATAAATATTTAAGGTAGTAGGAAAAAGTGTTGTCAAGCAAAATAAATATATTGGCTTCAACTGTCGAATCATTTTCTATTGTTACTATTTTTCGTGTTTGGTATAATTTCTTCTCAGCACATTTAAAAAGTCAGAGTATTTAGGATTATCTAAGTAACATTTTTATTCAGCACTGCTTATATTCACGAAAAAAGTAAAAAAGAATGTGACATTCTATTTGCATGTGACAATTCTTGTATAGAATATAAATATAAATAATAGCTATTTAAGTAACAAGCAATGTAAGGACCTATTAACATTTGAGGTAGGCAAGTACAAGCCAAGGCAAAGCCGCGGCTTGTTGCCTGCCGGAAATCTTAATAGGCGATACATTCCCAGTTATCTTATTATATTTTTCTCGCTGAATATCGAAATCTTCCTAGATTTTTGAAAAAATCGTTTGGTTTGTCACTTGTCACCAGGATTAATTTTCTTGAGTCGTGTTACCTGAGAGTGTCACGATGTCACATAAATACTTGCAATTATAAACAAAACGTCTAAGTCTGCATCTTGCGTTGCTAATTTTATTATTCTAGGAACTTAATAATAATATTAAGTTCTGTTGTCAAGGGAAAGCAGCAAACAAATATAATCGCCGACTTACACGTTTTGTTACTAAGGCTGTATCACTGACTTACATGATCAGCAGCGGGAAAAATAATATTTTGTACAGTTGGTTGCATTTCAATTTAGGATCGTGCCATTTAGAAAAATAATTCTTTAAAAAAGTAATAAGTTGTACTGTTTTAGTACACAGATATAGTACAAAAAATAGTAGTAAAATGTAGTCTTTCTTTATTTATCACATGATTTTTAGTGATTTTAATAACTTTTTTCGAAACTCCCGATTCACACATTCTATGTGAAACTCAAAAATTATAAATAATAAGTAGTAAGTCTTTCAAGCTGTGAATTCAATTTTATGATATTAAAATAAGAGTGTGTTAACTAAAAATCTGCACAAACTTTCGACCACTACCTCAAATGCAGGCATTGGAAAATATCTTTCTAGTAGATTGTTGCTAAGTAGTAATGTATAATTGCTACCATACATATACTGGAAGGTCTCAATGAAGAGAGTCGCAGTATTGGCGAATTTTATGTTCAGCACGTGCACAAAGGAAAGTCTTTTACTGTTAATAATTGCATTGTAATACGTATACTAACCATGACAGCTTGAAGAAGGAAAATCTGAAAGGTTAGCTAGAAGTGGATGAAAAGTAAGAAACATGATAGTATCATTTGCAAAATGAAATTGTTGGGAAAATTAGGACGACAATTAAAAATTCGTAACGAATACGTACAAAATATAACAACATATACAACATAAATGCATGTAACCACACGAGATATCTCAAATTCTAGTCAAAAGTTCTGGTTTGGTTAGCCATATTCTTAAAATGCGGGTCCGGAGCATTTCTATCGATTACTGCATCTTTTATCAACAAAGACATAGTTCTAAGGTACTTCATACAAAAGATACAATTAATATATCTTCTCGCTTAAATTTTTTTATTGTTGTAAAAACCTTCTTGAGACAACGCTTTGTACATAATTTTATAAGATACCTAAAGAAGGTTAGATACGTTGTCACCTCGCCTCTCATTCATAAGGACTGAAGGGAGGTAAAGGTAGTTTTCATAGCTAAACCAAAACGTCAGGATTCGGTACTCCGTAGTTAAATCTTGTCATCCTATCAACCTAATATTCTTTCTTCTTCAAGCGCTGGAAATGCTGTGTTGCAAAGTACTAAGGAAAAGCGTGCTGATTAATAATTCACTACAACGCAACCAACCTACCTACCTACATCCTAGCGATATTCATACAATCCGCCCTACATTTTGTAGCGGGACCGGTAGGAAGATCGCTAAGCAATACGATTTCTATATCCTAGATGTATTCAAACATGTAATACGTGGGGTAACCAACACACTCAGACAGTGGACTCTACAGTTTCTGCAATACAGAGCTACATACGGTGTTGGAAACACCACGATTAAGGCGACGGTAAGCAGATGCTCTTCTCAGGATGGCGTTTTGTCACCACTACTATGGAACTTAGTAGTAGACAGCCTTCTTCCTCAACTTAATGTCATTAGATTCTACACTATAGGTTATGCGGATGACATAACTATCTTGAAAACGACTATACAATTTAATACAAACAGCACTCAGATTAACTGAACAATGATGCACCGAGCATCCCTTGTCGATAAACCCGCGTAAAACAAAGGTGGTTCGAAAATAGAGGTCCCTAGCGCACGACTTTTTCAAATAACCTTAACCTTTTCAGATGAAATGAAATCCCAGGGTGTTTCATTTGATGATAAGCTGAATATGGGGAACATATGCAGATAAGGATTGAAAAAGCAAGTGTGGCATTTTGGCAATGTGGCACAATATTCAACCTATGGGGACCTTCACCACAGCTTGGTGGCCCAGAATCAAAGAAGTTACTACAGCAACCGAATTTGCACATGTTCAGCGACTAGTGTGTCTGGGCTATACGTTCCACCCCAATTTGGAGACTTCCTTTGGCCTTCCTCCACTGGCTCGTTATGCGGAGGAAGTAAATAGTACTATAACGATTTTAGAGGCTTTCGTTATATCTACATTAAATTTAGGAAATGAAACACATGTCTGTATGTGAGGAAGTAAAAAAACTAAAACTGTTTATTTATATTTTTGTAACTAAGTAATAGTCGTCAAGGCTTCATGTAGGCATGCATGCATGCATGTGCACAAGTGCACACGCTACAGCACATGCCTGCATACGCCACAGCACTAAGGGTGGCTCTACGACTGCGGGCGAAAGAGTTACAAAACGAATTGGAGGGAGACATCAGAAGATCTTGAAGGAGACTGTCTGTAGAATGTTTATTTGAAGCACTGTAGATTCTTTCTTGCTTAAATTTATATCTTTAGAAGAATTTCATCTTCGCAAACGCTGAAACTGCATATGAACCTGATATATCCATCTTTACTGATTCATCTAAAACAGCAGAAGGTAGAACAGGTCAGGTATCTTTTCAGACGATTTGAACCTATGACGTGGCGATGCAAGACCCGAGAACACCTTTTTGGAGTTCCAAAACAACAATTGCTCCTTCATCAACTATTCCCTATATCATAATTATCTAAGAATCCCACAATAGCCATCGTGCCAGATGGGTCAA
>CALNHX010013697.1:0-12670 GCA_940337035.1 Agriotes lineatus
ACTAATTTATCTTCTTCTTTTGTTACGCATATACTCTGTGAATGTTGGCTATCGCACTGGCCTACATAACCGTCTTAACTGCTGATCTGAGTAGTAAGGTGTACACGATTCCACTTCACTGTCTGATGGTCTTGAGTCAAGACATACGTCTGCACCATGATCTCTCTTATCCTTCATCCTGCCCTGCATTATTTATAGTAATATAACAAGGACGAGACATACCTATAATTTTACACTCGCCAAGGGTCGAGTGCTGGTTGCAATGAAAACTGTCCCGAGGGCTTGCAGTTTTCTAAGGGCAACCAGCATTATGACTCTTGGCACGGGAATTATGATTTAAAATTTATCTAATAATCAAAAAAAACTGTAATTGCTTGTTTTTTACATTTCTATTTTGAATTATGACATTATCTAAGGGGTCGATAATCAGCATTAGGGTGCTTATCACCTAATAATCATCCCTAGGGCGCTTATCAGGTTATCAGTTCAGGATTGGTCGATTTTCAAAATATTCATGGTTCTCATCGGATATTAGTCATGTGACAGTTGTGTGCAATCAGCTGAAGTGAACGCTACCTTTAATTGCGCCTCACATGCCAAATTTTCAAGCTTTTAATGTTATTGGGTTTTTAATTCGTTTACCGATTGCGCAACAATGCTTTTTGAATGGTAGATCCATTAAGGTCCAAACTTTTATACTATATAATAATAATAATAATACCTTCAATCCCCCCCCACCGTCGAAAAAATAATTAGACTTAACCATGTTGAAAAAACAGAAACAGTTTTATTTTTTTGGAAATCACAACGAGCAAAAACAGGCGCAATGCCTGACCTTCCGCTTATACCTTAATAAACAGAAAAAAATATATACAGGTTCAATGCCTAAAGCTACCTTAAATACTAATATTCTGCGAGCAGCACCGTGGAAGTTGTAGCAAGGAAGTTGTTCAAACTAATGCTTGGACATGGAATAAGTAAAATTAAATAAAATCGTACGGGCACAAAAGTGCGTCAATTAGAATATAAAACTAGATCACGGCATCTGCCAATTACAATATTTGTATACAAGACTCAACTAGCATCGGCTTACTGGGTCGAGTTATGTTACGATAAGGAAGTTTTATGCAGACTGCCCCATAGTTAATACTATCACTAGGTCAGATTTACACACATAGTTGACCGGCGATGTGTTATTAGACGAACGTCAGGTTTTTATTTTCTTTTGCGAAAGATGAAGTATTGGATTTTCCCACAAAATTCGAAATTGAGTCTCCTAAACCTAAAAACATGTTTTTGTTCATTGGTCTATCTGTCTGTCTGTGTGTCAGTGTACCTGTGAACAGAATATCTCAAAAACGAAAAGAGGTATGGCGTTGAAACTCATAGGTAAGTTTTGTGTACTATGTAGATGAGACAGCAAGCTGAAGAAGTAGGTGTTTACTCTTGTGAATTTTCAGTTTTTTCGATTTTTTTTTATTTCCCACGAGTGATACGTGAAACCATAGAAGTAGAAAAACATCCAAATAATATCAACAGGGAGGATGTCTGTAACGATGTTTTTCAAACATTTTTATTAAATTTTCAATGTGTATTGATGTGAGATCGTTGATTTTCCAGTTAAATACTTTTAAAGGGGGTGTCTTTTGTTTTTGTTCCTATTTTTTTATTAATACCTATTTTAAATAGAACACCCGATATATTATTAAATTTTTGAATTTAGCTTACAATTTTAGAGAAAATTTGTCTGTTCAACTAACACTCTATTTTGTACTGATTTTGTAGAATTTAAGTTTTTTAATTTTTTTACATATCCTTAAAAATTCAAAATCAAATTCTTGGCTAATTATAAGATCACTGTAAAAGGAAGTAGTGTAAGTGTAGCACACCAGATTTTTATGTCTATACCAATACTAGGTTTTTAGTTCAAAAAGCAGCAACATGGCACACATACAGTTGTATATAAAGACTGTATTTGTTTAATAATTTTGAATATACTTCTAAACTGGGAGGTGTATTTACCTGTGACTGACGCAGGCTAAGAATGTCTAAGGGGTAGTTAGGCCTGGCTACTCTAGTCACATTTTATCAAAATCCTCCTTCTCCTTTCACCAAGTCTAACCCCCCTAACCTAGTTATATAACATTATACAATTTATGTTCCGAAGTGCGTTCTGAACGAGTGCAAGAAGTAATTCTTGGAACTACGCAAATCGAAGTCTTGCATAAATTCAAGGAGCATCGCGGACATTGGTCCTTCAAGCCGCATAAAAATTTTGGGCAACTGGAAAATTTGAGCTCGGACACAAGTAAAAAAAATTGAAGCAAAATTGAAAAATATAGTTGATAGACATCCACTGTAGTCGAGCAGCACTCTTTATTTAGTTATCACTCTTAAGTTCTGTCGGTTCGAAGAATACTGTAAAGATGGTTTTTAAAGGAATTTATTGAAGCGGTTTTTAGATTTTCAAGTAAGGAGTTATAAATATTTGATATCTGATATCGAAAACAGTGTTGGCATAAACCCGTTTTGTGAAATGGATGAGCGACAGTGTGTTTAAATCTAATATTAATTCATGTACGTCTCCTCCGAAGGAAATTCTATATATTGCAATGGCTTATGAGATATTATAAAATAAATTCAATCAAAAGTCCACCACATAAATTATTTTTAATTTTGAAAAAAATCAAACTTCGACCGATCAATTTCTGGGTTCACCGATTTATAATATTCGCTATAGTAGTTTTCCCTATATTGATAATGCATCCATCTGTTAATAATAAATTGCTAGCTCAGATAAAGTACACATGAAACTCAAAATCTCAGGTCTTGGGTTTCTAATTTCAATCGAATTTTAAAAATTGGCTCGGACGTCACTGCAAAAGTGATTTGAAATTCAATTCGAACCCTACTGCGCCGGTGCAGATAAACTGACAGATAAACTGACCCACATAATTCAACTTACGCTGTCCGCCTGCGTTTTGAAATGAATTGTTAACAGGTTTTAATGAGCAATTTGATCAGGTAACTTTTTAATTTCGCGCCTTCAATCGGCGTCACTAAGCTCTTTTGTTTTCCAGGCTAAAACCGCGATTAACTTGTTTCAAAAGGACGCTTCCATGAAATTGTTATTCTTAACCGCAAAATTTGGACTTAAAATGGAAATCATGAAGACGTAGCTGCTCATGGACACGAACAATAGCTGGATTTCGGTTCCGCAGCTCGTGTTTTAGATAAGGTATCACTTTCCCTGCTTTTTGCGCCGGTTAATTTTGGCAAATGCCCTAACCTTACTTTATTTCAGATGCTGCTTCGGAGACCTCTTCTATGGTGCCTGCGCTGTTTGTTGAGCCTCCTGGATGCTGAGACGGATGTGCGGAGTCTTGTAGACCTCGGCCGGACCTGCTGGTACCCTATATCAGCCTCTGGAAAGCCGCAGAACACTTGCTCGGGATGCTGGGACGACTGCCGTTGGAATCGGAGGAGGAGGCCGACGAAAATTAATTTAATATCGTAGAAATCGCCACCTTTACTCTCACTGATGCAGCACAAATTTCTCTACACACTGGTGATACTTTAAACTCAATATTTTTATGTTTACTATGAGAAAACTTAATATATTAGTAGAGCAAGCACTGGCATGTCAAGAATAATTTTATTTCAATTGTTTGTCCCCGAGCTTCCTATAAACAATAAAGCATCTAAATTCGAATTGACAGGATATAAACTGGGTTCAAATTAACAACCTCCAACAATAAATTCAAATTTTACAATACATTTTGTGACATTTCTTACAACTAAAATAAATGTTTTTCAAATTCTTCTTTAAAAACGTCTCTTAGCGCCACGCAATTCGTTTTATTATATTTGTCTTGTCGCGCACGTCACTCTATTGATTAACTATTTACACTAACTTTGTTCATTTCTTGTTAATGTGTGATTTTCCTCATTAATTAAATAATGTGTCCTTTTCCCCAACTTTTATATTAATCTTGGTTGCATGTTCTATTTTAGAATTTTCTTCTGGATTGTGCTCTATTGCACCATGTTCCATTCATTTATCCTCTTCACTTACCTTATCTTAAAAAGCTTATAACACACGTCTTTAATTATTATTTTAATAGCTAACGCTTCATTTTAAGCTGTGCATATTTTGAACTATTGTGCCAGTTTTAACAAATTTAGGTTCGGTTTCTACATTGCCCAAACCTTTTATATTATGTTTTAAAATTATTTTACTGACTCCAATACATGAAAATTGAGCTTCAATATTTTTCTATTAATTCAATTACTTTCAATGTTAATGGCCAAGTTTCGCCATTGTGGTTATGATATGATAAATACGGAATTTCTCAGTTGTATGCATTACCTCAACTCTGTGCTTTAGTGACATTATTTTTAATTTCTTTGCATTGCTACCAGAGCTGAGTAGCGGGCTAAATACCACTGCAATATAAATATATTTTACCCGTGATAATTTTATGGTACAACGCCGAAGCTAATAATTTTCAAAAGCCAACCGAGTTCAGTTAGCTTATGCATACATTTACAAATGGGTACACTCTGGAATTTTATCACGTTAGAGTACTTGCCAGAATGCCTCACTGTGTCTCACGAGTGATACGTGAAGTCATAGAAATAGAAAAACATTCAAATAATATCAACAGAAAAGATGGTTTTAAGCTAAGTAAAACGTGGATGATATAAAGCATTACAATCAATGTGCGACAGATGGCCACGGTTTTCTAATTTTGCTGCACTTGAATGACAATCAGCGCTACGTCGCTCCGAGCGGCTAGCACAGAGGACAATAAATAGCTCTACACCGACCTGCAGTTCTTAGTGCGACTTTCACTCTGATGATGGAAGCTGCAATGTCTTGCGAAACGTTAGTCAATATCGGTGCACAAACAAAGCCAAATCTGCCTACTGATCCTCCTTCTCAAGATACTCAAACAAGAGCCACCAAAGAACCTAGCCATGGCGTGGATCTTTGCTCGCACCAGAATGTGCAAGGCATTTTAACCCAAAAAATGCTGTGTTTTATCTTCAAATACGAAGCGGTCTAAGCCGAAGTGCTTTTTTTAACAAGAACAGTGGCCCAGTCGTTGCCGAAATTACATCCAAGGGATGAAATCCGCTAGCTGTAGTGCAGGATTGTTAACGTAGAATTGTGGTTTCGGGATTTTAGCTTTACACACTTTGAGAATTTGAGTTGCTATGGTTCAACTTCATTTTATATCAATTGCTAATGGCTACAACATGATTTATTATCGACTGAGATAATTCGGCGCTCTTCGCCAGGAGTATGCTGTTCTCTGCATATTTTAGATTATTGATTATTTCACCGTTGATGAAACTACTATTCTCAATTTCTTGCAGAGCATCCTTAAATAATCTTGATATATGGCACGGTCAAATGGGGTGAAATTCTACTCCAGGGGTGAATTCGATCACATAATCCTTAATTTATATTTATAAACGTGGCGGGTCAACGATGGCTTACTTTGGTTTGGTGAAAATATGTTACAGTTCTACAAACAAGCGAGATAATGAGGTGCATTGTAGATGGGTGAGTTTTTTTATTATTATTTAGAAAAAATATATTTATCTACGGTGTTGGTTTCCCGTAAGTGAGTAATCAAAATGAAGAAAATTCATCGGAAAATCGTGAAAGTCTGAATCGGAAAAAGCATAAGGACACTATTTTGCACTCACAAGCGATTATTAAATAACTTAAAACTAAGACAACGGTTAACTACAAAATATTGAGTGAGATCGGTTCGAGAGACTATGGCAAAAATAAACAAAGGCAGGCTCGCAATTAGCAAAACACGTCGCGCTTATGAGTAATACCTGCAAACAATTGACATGACCAAGTTACGTGCTACTGGTAGAGTACCTAATACTTTTTCTCGTACAGGTTTGAAGATCATCGAACGAGTTGGGTGACCTCAAACAATAAACCACAACGGCGATCGGACGGCGTCAACCAATTCGTACTTGAAGGACAAAACAATAGAGTTTTAATCAAAGCGTGGTGCTTTTTGACCATTACACTCTAAATTCCAAAAATATTAATATACAGGGTGATCATTTGGAAACGATCCACCCCCAATATCTCGGTGCACAAGGCTTTCTAAAGAAATCACCGAGACACGGCAACAATATTAATGAGGGGGACGTATTTTTACATAGAAGTTACATAACACGTTTTATCCCCCCACCCTCCAGAACCTCCTCCTCAAAAATTTTAAATAGCAAGGAAGGTTATGTAATACCTCATTTGAAAGACCTTTGTATTACCCACATTTTGAAATTTTGCTTTTTAAAATCGGTTAATTCGTTTTTGAGATATTAAGGGAAAAGTGTTTAAGTTGATTAAAACAAAAGGGAGCTTTTAAAACGCATAGCAGGCTGTTGTCATAATGCATTACTGGATGTTTTTATTGTCGGTACTTGTTAAAGTGTTTGGCAATAATAATTGTTGATGTTCGTTTAAATTAAAATCGATAGATAATAGCAGGCTGTGCAGAAACAATTAAATGATGTTTTGACTTTTGTGCAAATTTAATATTACAGTGATTACAGTGTTTGTGTGTTTTACTTTGAAGTTGGAGATTTTTGTGAAATTTAAAAAATGGTTTACCCGTGCCGAAAATCAGTGTTTCCGAAGAACTGCTGCTACTTTCAACAAAAATCATCCGGACAAGCATGTTACACACAAGTATGTTTTGGAGTTGTTTGGAAAATTTAGAGAAAGTGGATCAGTTGCGAATAAAAAAAGAGATCAGCCTAGAGTTCTACATGAAGCAGCACAAATCGAAGTTTTAGGACATTTTGCAATAAATCCAAATAATTCCCTTCTCCGAGTTTCTGCCATAACTAGAATTTCATATGGCGCAGTTCAGAAAGTTATAAAACTTAACAAATTTCATCCGTATAAGATACAGATTTATCATGAATTAGCCGAAGAAGACTTTAATAGACGATTTGAATTTTGCGGAACAATGACAGCTATGATAAACATCAATCCAAATGTATTAAAAAACATTTGATTTAGTGATGAATGTACCTTTTATCTTAGTGGATTTGTAAACAAACATAACTGTCGCTAATGGAGCGATGAAAATCCGCTCACCTTTAGAGAGGGTCATTCTAAATGGCCCCAAAAAATAAATGTGTGGGCTGGTATATTGGGAGATGCTGTAATTGGTCCTGTATTTATAACAGAGAACTTAAATGGCAATATTTATTTGAATATGCTAGAAAATAGAATCGACCCTTTAATAATAGAGGCTCTAGAAGGTCAACGTAATGAAGAAGGGAACTTACTTCTAGCAGAAGAGGAGCTTCGTTTTCAACAAGATGGCGCTCCTTCCCATTATGTTTTACCGGTCAGACAGTGGTTAAACGACAATTATCCGAATAAATGGATCGGTAGAAGAGGACCGATAGAGTGGCCACCACGATCCCCTGACTTAACGCCCCTAGATTTTTTTCTTTGGGGACATTTAAAGTCAACCGTTTACAAAACTGAGCCAGAAAATATTCAAGATCTACGGCAAAGAATAAATCACGAATGTAGGTCTATTCCACGAGAGGTATTTCAGAATATTAGATTAGGATTTGAACCAAGACTCTATCAGTGTTTAGCCGAAAATGGAGGACAGTTTGAAGAGTTAAGTTAAAATGTAATTGTTTCTGCACGGCCTGTGCTATTTTGTCTAATTGTTATATTAAATTTCTCTAAACAAAATCTATCGATTTTAATTTTCTTTGCGTAAAAAGATAGCATTATAAAAGACCTTTAATTTGAGGTGTCACAAAGGGCATAGTGCCATTTCCGATTTTCAAGGTTGGATGGGGGGTGGAGCGGGGTGAGTGTTAGCGCGATACAGATTACGCTTTCGTGTGTCCCCCATCCTGTATAGAAAAGCACTTATAAATTTTTTTCGATATTTGGTGTGGTTCACGAGATATACAGGGTGGATCGTTTTCAAATGATCGCCCTGTATACGTATAGTGCAGTGTGCCATTTAAAAATTGGAGATTGGATCACTCTCCGCGAATCCGAAGGTAGAAGAATTGGCACACACGTGCATACAACCGATGCTCAGTTTTATTGTCATCAAATACCATCGAAACAGCTTCTGCGGTAAAAGAGGAAGGATTCAGTTAAGTAAGATACAAATAAAAACAAATAGCGACCAGTCACCAAGGTCTACCATGTGAGCCGCAAGCACACTCTAGATCTTAACACCAAAATAACTAAATCCATATGATGAGCCCCCGATCGAAAAGGTAACTAACTTTGCATTGTTCGGTTGTAATCTCAACAAGAGCTGGAATCATCCTGCAGAAATTAAGTACCGAAGAAACCAGAACCACGCTCACAAAAATTCATTCATTTCTAAGCTGTCGACATCGCAGCCTGGACCTGAAAACGAAAATCGTAAGGTGCTTCCTGTGCCTGTCTACGTAGGATCTCCTGGGTGGATTACCTTACAAACACCAATAATTTGGAAGAAAGTTCGTATGCTTGGGCCACGTTGTAAAGAATGTGCACAACTACCACCTGCTACAACTACTCATATAAGGAAAGATGGAGAGAAGAAGAGGATTCGATAGAAGAGGATTCGATAGAAGAGGAATCTCCAGGCTCACTGAAATCTTAGCTTGGAAGTTTGACCTTTAGTTTTGCCAATATTCCCATACTCTGTGAGGCTTTCTTGCCTGTTGCGCTCATCTCTTCTTAAGCTGCTGTTTTTTAATTCATCCAGGGTGATGATGAACTTTAGATATTTTTATCCAAGCTATTAAATAGGTTACATGAATTAGCTTCCTTGTGGTAGCCCCGACATTTTACATATTGTACTATGACACTTTCATATTGTTAAAAATTTCAGGTAGTTTCATGTATTCAATCTAACCGACCCTAATTGTTTTTCTCCGTAACACCAGATTCGTGTAACAACTTAGATTTTGGTTAACCGGACACATAACGTCAGAAGTTTTCGCTATTTCGAGTGAATGCTGGCTACCATAACACTGATCTCGCTAACAGTTTAATCTTCACAATTCCGTTATGGTTTACATGTAAACATGTAAGATCTTCTACAAATCTTTGGTTAAGAATTAAGTCGTGCTTCATTACGTTAAATCATCGCCGTGCAGAGAAGTATTTCCTCTTCTTCGGAGATATGGTAATAGATCTTCCACGTGCGCAGGCATTTAACTTTTTTTAATTCCAAAACTTTAGACAACACTAACTTTTGCCATATATACAGCTTCCTCCATCTGTATAACATGTTTCTGACCTTTTATAATACCGTTTCATAATAGTGCAATTTTACAATTAGAATTTTCAGAGCCCTTCCTGTACTACGCTAATGTATACGCTAATAAAATTGATGACCATCTCTACACATGTGACGCAGCTCAGGTCTATTTGATCATATAGATATTGTTATAGTATTGGTACAGAGGTTTAAAATCAGATTAAAAGGTTAAGAGAATACAGTATTAAAAATTACAAAGATGAATTTAGGTATATAATGGATATAAAAATTATTAAAACGTATTTGGTAAATAAAGGAAATAGAATTTAAAATTCAATTAAATGAAGATACATAAGAAGCAGTAGGATTTTAACATAATTTAATTTCTCTGAAATGAAAAGAAGAATTAAGGGCAAATACTTTTTCGAGATATACTATTTAAAATAGTGGGTATTAGACAAATACAATAAAGCTTCCATAGTGTGTTGGACTGTGAAATAGATGCTAAACTACATCACTAAAGAGATATTTATTGATTAGTATAATAACATTTGATACAATTTGTAGCGGTTGAAATTATTAAAATAAACCCTTTATAAAAGTTTTAAAAAGCTATTTGATGTATAAATACGTTAGAAATTTAAGTATAATTGGCGTGGTGTAAAAATGAGAGTAAAATTTAAAAAAGATAAAAGATGTGCAGACGATATAGATGAAGATAAAGGATGTGGTGAGAATACCAAAGTAATACAGTTATAATCTACAAAAGCAAATTTCTGGAAGAGGATGCTGAACTAAGTTTATTGTCAAATTACATTGCATCATCTGAATTGGATTTTAATCTGAAGGAGTTCTAATTCGACAAACTTGTCGTTGAAGTGACATCTTACAACTTGAATCTAGTCGAGGTTCGTGATACCAGGTCGTCTGTGGCTTGAGGATTTTGGTAGGACGACGTAGATGGTGATTGCTGTTGGCATTGCAGCTAAAGAGGGTTGACAGGTGCCTTGTCATATTTTGGGCAAGGAAGTTTGAGAATCCAGGAGTGTTTTTGGCGGAGTTCGTGCGGGCATTGTTTTTAGAAGTTGGGATATACTGGTTGCATTGGGCTTGGTAGAGGAGAGTGTCGAGTCCAATAACAGGTGACAGAATACAGGTGTTTAAACAAAAACGAAAACAAAATATAGAAAGAGTGAAGTGAGGTCACTTTAATTAAGGGAATATTTACCATTTGATATTGTTGAATGACAAAAATGTAAGGAGAAAGTATTTGTAATTAATTTTGCACAAAACTAATGTGGAATGTCAGGTAACAGACGTAAAATGTCATTAAATACAGTTAATTACGCGGTATATGCGCCTCACTTGTAGGGCATTAAACCACACAGGTGCTGGTGGCTTCGTAGGGATTAAATTTGGACTGCTCAAAGCGATAGAAACTAGAAATTATACATTGAAAAATAGTCCATCGGTTGCCAGGCCGTGTTGGCTGCCAGCGATGGAGATCGTCGTCATTTTTGCTAGAAAGCCGAGCTATTGCAGGTGTGTGGGATGTGCTTTTGGCCACGCTGTTGGACGCAAAATCCCTTGTGTACAGGTACACCGTGCTCTCGGTTATGTTTAGTTTCAATTAAAACCTGAAGATCGATATGGTGTTGCGTCGGTCTGTATCAGGTGCAAGAAGGTTGACGAGTTCTGGACGGTGGACTCGATATGACGGGTGTCGCTTCTGTCTGTATCAGGTATCAGGGTGCAGGTCGATATACCAAGCACGACCGGTGTCTCGTGTCTCTGTGCCAGGTATAAGGGCTGGAAGGGAGGATTAGGAAGAGCTGATGTGGGCAGGACTAGTCCGGCCTCCCAGGGGGGCGAAGAGTTCTTCTAGATGCTGGTCAGGTCGCTGGACTCGAGTGCCTTTCTCAAGTCGGGCAGTCTGGTTATATACTCTCCTGCATATCCCTATCGGTGTATATTCCAGGTGGGATAGAGTTGGAATTGCGTCGACTGCCGGTTTAAGCTACGTCGCGCACCGCGGCTAGGTTTGCGTTATCGGAAATCTGCCCGCTCAGAAGGAGTGTGAGTTGATTGTAACGGTTTTAGCGTCATCCAAATTTGTAGCATAATATTTCTGGTTTGGATAAATTTCGTGCGAGGCTAACGTTACAATTGTAAACCTTTGAAGCATTGCTTCACCATCCAGAACAACTTATTTTCTAGGAAACCAAGCTTACAAAATTCCGAAGGAACTAAACAACGGGCAGCACCATCTGGAAGGAGTTTGTAAAGTTGGACCGCCTTTACTGTGGCTATGTCTGTATCAGTATATATTTGAAATAAAGGGACGTGTTTTAACTAACTTAGCTCCTTTTTATTCAAGTGTAAGCAAGAAACTACCAAGTTCTAAATTGCGTCGGTTTAATATATCTATGCTACAGCTCATGCATGTATCTCCATAACTTTCGAAGGCCAAACGAAAACATTGCAGAGATAATATAACGTTTTACAAAGTCAGCAACCTGGAAAGCGTTTTTATGAGATCCGAGACCGTGAAGTTGGCTGCCCTGTCACTTGAGACGAACCATTCATAAAACTTTATAATTTGCAAATTTAACAACTCTGTTTATGGCCTTCTCATTGCAAATGAGACATCGATGGCTAAATGCGGAAATTTATTTCTGTTTTAACTGCCCGCAATGGTAATACTTCTACATGCATAACTTTTAACCTCCTTTTACCTTTATGTGTCAGAGATTCTTCTTATCAAGTTCAAACCATCTACGTTTTAATTTTGAAACGAACAATAATAACGTAAATATAGTTGGCAGTTCCAAAAATAGTTGCTTTTTTATCTACAATAACTTATCAGGGTCAACTGCTGGTCATTTAATAGTGTTAAGGTTCGGGTTTTTGTATTTAGATATAATTTATACTACGTCTATTCTATATACACCAGTATGTCGGGTTAATAGATGTCTTGGAAACTCAATTTACTTGAAAAGCGGAGTAGAGTGTCTAACAGTTGCTTGCTAGTTTCTTAAAACTTTACAAATTATAAACTATGTGTGTACCTGCTCGCAGCAGAAGCAAGATACATTATTCTTCCGATATTTACAAGGGATTTGAACATGGTTTGCTAAATTTTATTACTTCTTGTTCTATAAAAAGTTGTGGCAGTAGTAGAATGCTATTTTCAATTTCCACCAAAACAGATTAATTAGAACTAAATCTATGTGATTTAATGGCAACAAATTAACACTGGTTTCTAATTATAAAATATTTTGAACTTTATATTCTGTTAATGAAATAATCTTAATGTTTAGAACTACAAGGATTTGAAATAGTTTTCAAGAGGATGTCGTAATTTAAAACTGTGTTTAGGTATGTCCTCG
>CALNHX010013698.1:0-12655 GCA_940337035.1 Agriotes lineatus
AATACTGTTACGTTCTTAACGTTCGGGCTATTCAAAATTATACGACAAACATGGGTTCAAATATTTATTTACACACTATTGGATTAATTATTACGATTATTGTTATTTACAAGCACTAACAAACTATCAAGCAGATTACAAATTACTTTTAAACTACGGCACTATTTCTAACAACTATTTATATCACTCTTAAACACTAACGATGTATTTCTACTACATCCGGATTTATTTATTTCACGCGTTTTATTTATCTGGGAGCTCGCCGCTCTGATGTTGAATACGAACTGCCCTACAGGTCTGAAAGCCGCGCATTTATATTTCACTGGGGAGATTCCAGAATCCTCGCGAATGCACTCAGGCATTCGCAGGTGTTGTTCTCGTAAGCGAGCGTGAGTCATTCAGTACACCTGGTTCTAGGGCGCTTCCCGAGCATTCGACCGCTGTGACTCATATTTCTGCAGCCGCCTCGAGAAGCTCTGGAACGCTCGCGTATTAATCGCCAAGGCTGCTGACTCATTCATCCCTCGGCCCTCAGGATCGTAACACTGCCCCCGCCTTAGGTCGTTCTGTCCCAGAACGAGTTGCGTCGGGTGCCTGTCACTCGCTCTTGTGGGGATTCGATGACGGTACTTACAGGCGGTGCCTTTCTTGCACACTGACTGGTTGAAGAAGTAGCAGTCCACCGTGGGCTCAATGCTTCGCGCCGGGCTGCAACAGCAGACCTCGATCTGGATGCCGGTCTGGTCGAAGACTACTTCCAGCATGCTGCGTACGACCCTCCAGTCCAACGAATCCAGGCCGCATGCTAATTTCGGCATCGCTAGCCGGGTTTCGCCGTTCTTCACCATCTGCTCCTTAAGGTCCAAAAGAGCAGACCAGAGCTCCTGGTAACTAGGTTTTTCGTGAGACAACCTTTTCGTCACCAGGTAATAAATGGAGCTGTTGCCTTCCTTCAGCTGCAAGGTTCTGCCAACCTGAGGTGCCTGCTCTCGCAGCTGGTTTAACCGGCCAAACTGCTCCCGGAAGGCAGCGGCGATCCCCCTAGACATCCGGAGGTCCTGGGCGACGCAGTGTGCCAGGGAATACTGCCGCAGGGTGTCGAACAGGTCACGCTGCACCTCTGTAGTAACTCCGAATCGCGCAGTCTTCGTACCCCCATAAGCGGCCATAAACTCCTGGAAGGAGGTTCCTCCGGTCCCTAGTCGTCTCAGGGGTTGTTCCGTGACAGCCTCCACTTCCTCATTCGTTCCGGAATATGGGGCCAACCGATTGAAGTGCACCACCCTGCACTTTCCTCGAGGAGGTTTCTGGATTCGGTATACCACGTCATTCAGTCGAGCAACTACAGTGTAGGGGCCTTCCCAGTTTCTTTGGAGCTTGGGGGAGAGGCCACGACGCCTCTGGGGGTTATGAAGCCATACCAAATCGCCAGGCTGGAAACCACCGGCCTCAGCGCGGGCATCATATCGGTCTTTCATTCGGTCGCTGGCACCCTGAATGTTTCGGCGTACGGCGTCGTGGATCTCTTCCATCCTCTTCTTCAGGTTCCCCACGTAGTCCTCCCCGGCCGTTTCTTCGCCAGGCTTTCTTCCAAACTTGAGGTCACATGGCAATCGCAGCTCGCGCCCAAAGAGTACCGTAGCTGGGGTGTGGTTGGTTGTCTCTTGTACTGCCGATCGGTAGGCCATTAGGAATAGGTGAATGTACTGGTCCCAGTCACGCTGATGTTCGGAAACCACCTTGGACAGATGCTTCCCCATGGTTCGGTTCATCCTTTCCACCATGCCGTCCGATTGAGGATGGAGGGCAGTGGTCCGGGTCTTGTGTATCCCCAGCAGCTTGCAAACGTTCTGGAACAGTCCAGACTCGAAATTCCGGCCCTGGTCGGAATGTAATTCCAGGGGGACTCCAAAACGGCTGAAGCACTCCTTCACCAGAACATCAGCTACAGTACCGGCCTCTTGATTCGGAAGGGCATATGCTTCAGGCCACTTGGTGAAGTAGTCCATGCACACCAAGATGTATTTATTTCCCGCTTCGGTTTCGGGGAATGGTCCAGCGATGTCGATGGCTATCCTCTCGAACGGACTACCGACGTTGTACTGCCGCATCGGAGCTCTACGTCTACCAACCGGTCCGTTTCCTGTAGCGCAGGCTTCGCACCTCCGGCACCACTCTCGGACATCATCTTTGCAACTCGCCCAGTAGAACCGGTCTCGGACCTTCTGCAACGTCTTCTTCAATCCAAAGTGTCCCCCAGAGGAGCCATCATGCAGGTGACGCAGAACCTCGGCCACTCTACTCCTTGGAACCATCAATTGTGATCTCGTTGCCCTACCGTCCTCGTCTTCCAAGATTCTAGTCAGGACGTTGTTCTCGAGCTGCAAGGAGTCCCATTGCGCCCAATAGGTCTTCACCGTTGGGTTGGTGGCGGAGACCTCCTGCCAGGTAGGTCGACGGCCATCTCGCTTCCAGGCTATAACTGTGCCTAAGTCGGGGTCGTTCTCCTGGCTGTTCTGCAACTCGTCTAGCTCCCACGAGTCGTCGACTACAGTGGTACGATTGATGGGTACCGCACGACTCTCCAGTCTCGAACAGTGGCTGCAGTCCGCAGGGCAGGGCCTCCTGGACAACGCATCGGCGTTGCGGTGGGCTGTGCCAGGTCGATGATTTATTTCAAAGTCGTACTCTTGTAGGCGCTCGATCCACCTAGCCACCTGCCCTTCAGGGTTCTTGAACTGCAGCAGCCATCTTAGAGCAGCATGGTCGGTCCTCAGTAAGAATCTTCTGCCATACAGGTATTTATAAAAATGCTCCACGGACTTGACTACTGCCAGAAGCTCCCTCCTGGTTACGCAATAGTTACGCTCTGGTTTGGACAGGACCTTGCTGAAATATGCCAGGACTTTCTCTTGCCCATCTTGGACCTGGGACAGAACACCACCTATTCCGACATTGCTAGCGTCAGTGTCGAGGATAAACTGGCCTTCCTGACGTGGATAGCAAAGTACAGGTTAACTGGTTAAGGCAGTCTTGAGCGTCTCGAAGGCCTCCGCGCACTCAGCACTCCATTCGAACTGTCGTCCCTCTTCCGTTAGACGGGTTAACGGTTTTGCGATGTTCGCGAAGCCCAGCACAAACCGTCGGTAGTAAGTACAGAGGCCCAGGAAGCTTCGCAGTTCATGCTTATCCTTCGGGATTGGCCAATCTTGCACTGCCTTCACCTTACTCGGGTCTACTGCTACTCCCTGGCGGGATACGACGTGCCCCAGGTACTGTACCTCCTTCTGGAAGATGTGGCACTTCTTTGGACTCAATCGCAGGTTGGCACCTCGCAATCTACCGAACACTTCCTCCAGGTTTTTCAGATGCTCGTTGAAGGATTTGCCCACCACTATGATGTCGTCCAAGTAAATCAGGCAGGTCTGCCAAGATAGACCCTTCAGGACGGTGTCCATCAGCCTCTCAAACGTGGCGGGGGCATTGCACAAACCGAACGGCATGACGGAGAACTGCCAGAGCCCAGTTCCGATAGTAAATGCAGTCTTCTCCCTGTCCGCGGGTTCCATTCCGACTTGCCAATAACCGCTCTTCAAGTCTAGCGTCGAGAACCATCGAGAACCGGAGAGTGTATCCAGGGTATCATCAATTCGTGGCAGAGGGTAGCTGTCTTTCTTGGTCACATGGTTCAGCTGTCGGTAGTCAACACAGAACCTCGTTGAGCCATCCTTCTTCTTGACAAGCACCACAGGAGAGGCCCACGGGCTGCTGGACGGTTCGATGATCCCTTGGTTTCGCATATCTTGGACAATCTTCTCAGCTTCTTCCCGTTTGGCGAGGGGCAACCTTCTTGGATGTTGGCGTATCGGTTGAGCATCCCCCGTATTGATTTTATGTTTAACTACGTCCGTACGGCCGCTGGGATGATCTCCGCACTCGAAGACGTCTTGGTACCGGGCCACCAGATCTTCGATCTTCTTCCGTTCTTGCTGGCTCACGCCCTTGCACGTAGACATCACGGTGTTAATTAATGACTCTGGGCAGTCCTTCGCCTTGCGGCCGCCGCCACTAGTAATCGTTCTCACAACGGCGGAGACCGGTGTGCACCTTCCCAGGATTGTGTCTCTCCTGACGGTTGCTGGTTCCCTGTTGACGTTCATCATCCTTACTGGGACCTTAAGCCCAGTCTTTACCAACGTCTTCCCAACCAGGATACCATGAGTGAGCTCCTTGTCATAATCGGGTTCAATCATGCGCACTACGTTGCCCCGGAGATCGCCATCCAGGTATGCATCCACGACTCTCTCGGTTCGTCCAGGCAGAGTAACATCTTCCGCCAATACCACTTGTACTGCGATCTCTTCTCTTGGGTGTAGGGAAAGCTCCTCCCCACCCACGTGCAACACGCCGCGTCCCAGGTCCAAAGTGAACCCACACTTATTCATGACATCCATTCCTAGGATGAACTCGTCCGCAATGTCAGCAATCAGGACCCGATGCTTGAGGGTTTGATTCCCAATCTTCAATTTCATATCCATCTCCCCATGCGTGGTCACCGCGCCTCCCGTGGCAGTGCGAAGGCGTGTCCTGGTGGGCAGCAGCTCACCCTCGTCTCGTATTACGTCAGACCTGGCGATGGACTTCGTCGCTCCAGTATCCAACAGCAGAGACCGAACTCTTCCATTTATTTTCCCATCAATGAAGAGGCTATCAGGCTGGTGTTGCACGGACGACACATGTATGGGAATCTCCGGGGCATGGCAATCACGAGTCGACTCTCGCCCCTTCTTGTCGACCCGCATTAGTTTTCCGACGGCTCGTCAGACACTCGGGCTCCTTTCTTCGGACAGCGAGCCCTAAGATGACCCATCTCTCCGCAGCTCCAGCAACGGGGCCCCTTCTCCCTCGTCTCCTGCCTTATAAGTCGTCGCAACATGTCCTCCATGGATTCAGGCGCCATCTCCGTCGTGGCGACACCGCGGACACGACCATGTCCTCTGGAAGCACTCCTTGCCGCTTCAAATTCCAATGCATGGGCTAAGGCCTCTCCCAGTGTCCTATGGCGCCCCAGACGTACCGCTTGCTGAGTATCGGCGTCTTTAACTCCATCTACGAATGTTTGGACGGCTAGCTGCTCCAGGAAGTCCTCCGGCGCCGATGGATACGCGAGCCGAACCAATCGAGCAACATCGGCCTCCAGTTCTTGCAGAGTCTCCCCCGACTTCTGAATTCTGTTCTTCAACTGGGCACAATGCACATGCTGAAGATGACCGTTGCCATAACGCCGTTCCAGACGATTCACCAATTGCTGGAAGTCCCTCTGCTGATTTTCTGGAATCATTTGCAAAACATTCAGAGCATCCCCTCGCAATGTCAGGATCAATGCGGTCGCTTTGTCTGCCATTCCCCAACCATTAGCAACGGCTGCGGCTTCAAATTGCTTCAGGTATGTTGACCATGGCGTTTTCCCATCGTAAGAGGGCAGTTTCATGTGCAAGCCAGATGTTGCGGGCCTCACTGGGGCAGTATCTTGGGACAGAGCAACCTGAGGGGCAGCAACTCGCGATAAGGTAGGCTGATTCACTGCAATTGGAGAAGAGCTGCCAGCAGATTCAGAGAGAGCTGGTTGGCCTTGGCCACTTCGTGACTGCAGCTCCAGTATGTCACTCCGAACTCCGGCCAACGCTCTCTCCATATCTTCCCGAAGTTCATCCTTGAGGTCTTCTTGAGTGACTCTCAGTTTTTCCTCAAGTTTTTCTCTAAGATCCTCTTGCGCGGCTCTCAACTGTTCCTTCAGTACTTCCTGTGCCCTTTCTGCATTCTCTTCTGCCTTATTTTGGCCGGCTTTCAATTCTTCCTGGCCAACTTGGATCTCTTTCTTAAGTTCCTCTTGCGCTTTTTCTGCCTTCTCCTGCCCAGCTTGGATCTCTTTCCTAAGATCCTCTTGTGCTTTTTCCGCCTTGTCCTGGCTAACTTGCATCAGTTGCAAAAGTTGGCTTAATTGGGCTTCCATTTTGCTGCTTTGAGATCTCGTCAAAGGCATCCACACTATCCACTTAAATTTATTTATCTGACCGTCGTTTTATCGGCACTTGTTAACAATTTATTTATTTAATGTTTGTTCAATAATTTTCTTATAGCCCCCGGTACAAAACCTCACACCGACACCACTGTTACGTTCTTAACGTTCGGGCTATTCAAAATTATACGACAAACATGGGTTCAAATATTTATTTACACACTATTGGATTAATTATTACGATTATTGTTATTTACAAGCACTAACAAACTATCAAGCAGATTACAAATTACTTTTAAACTACGGCACTATTTCTAACAACTATTTATATCACTCTTAAACACTAACGATGTATTTCTACTACATCCGGATTTATTTATTTCACGCGTTTTATTTATCTGGGAGCTCGCCGCTCTGATGTTGAATACGAACTGCCCTACAGGTCTGAAAGCCGCGCATTTATATTTCACTGGGGAGATTCCAGAATCCTCGCGAATGCACTCCGGCATTCGCAGGTGTTGTTCTCGTAAGCGAGCGTGAGTCATTCAGTACACCTGGTTCTAGGGCGCTTCCCGAGCATTCGACCGCTGTGACTCATATTTCTGCAGCCGCCTCGAGAAGCTCTGGAACGCTCGCGTATTAATCGCCAAGGCTGCTGACTCATTCATCCCTCGGCCCTCAGGATCGTAACAATATTATTTAAAAATTGTGTGAATGAGCAGGGCGACAAAATTGTGGAATATTTAGTAACATGCAAACCTATTTTTATTAAAATTTAATAAATAAATGTCTTGATTAAGAAGATCTGCCATTCTTTCAATAGTTTTTATTCTTCCATAAACGGCGGTGAATATACTTCTAAAAATCCTTAGTTTCAGACCAATCTAAAACTGCGAGAAACTGGATTCTCCAGTTTTTGCAGGTGAAAGTCTACTGATAATAGCTAGAAACAAAGTTACAGTCACATTAGTTATTATCTAAGTCAATTATGTCGTGATAAAAATAAAAATAAGTTGCATGTGGTTGATTGGTACTTGAGCTAAATTTCGGGAAATGAATAAAAAGTGGTCAGAGTACAATTTTTGAACATCTTCCATAGCATGCCGATCTTGTTTATTGGAAACGTGATAATGACTATGCAATGATTGAAGATTATAATCGAGAAGAACGCAATTATAAATATAATTTGAATAGGCGTGGTTTACTTTTTATATCCACCTTTTAATATAAGATCAAACATATTTTGGGAAATTATAGGTACTTAGCATTCGCACTTAGTTCGGATGGTCGAAAGCCGTGTAAAGAACAGACAGTACCTCTTGCTTGATTTATTGTATAGATAGGAAGCAATTCCACCACTATTTCCTATTTATGTTAGTCATAAAAAGAAGGGTATGAGATAGTAATTCTTTGTAAATATATGACTACTGAGTAACTTCAGAATTTTTAAATGTATGAAAAATAGCCTTGACAAAATTTCTGGCCTTTGACTTTGTAGTATAAATATTGAAAAGGCATTGGTGGGCCAGTGGTTCACCGCTTGCAAACGAAACCGCAGTGGAAACGCATAGCGTTCGGGCGAAAGTTCGATTCCCGGCCTGGACGTTCCAGGTTCACTTAGTTTAAGGCATGATAGTTTAAGTGTACGCCGCACACCCTGAAGTATATACAGGCACTTCAAGGGGGTGACGGTAGAAAAACTTATGGTTGAAGAAAACTATATACAACTTTGATAGCACCATAGAAATTGTCGTGATATGTTTTTCGGACTTTTTCCACTGTCTAGGGTGTAAATCACACAACGTTTCGTGCCTGATAGTTTCCTTTGAACTACTTAATGTTCGCAACCCATTTGCAATTAGAAACGATGTTACGATCGAACACCGCCTTTATTGTTTACGTTTAGAGGTCAACGAAATCGCTACGAGGCTGTTTTGTTTATTTTGCTTGTAGGTGTTAGCAAGTGAACAGAGATGCCTGAAAGGCTGCTTCAGGATTCCGTTACTTTGTGCTGATTCTATCCGTCAAGCACGTAAACAAGACTGTGTTTACGTTTTAAACCAATGTAGTCAATGGTACTTGAACGGACGACAGTAAAACCAAACTAACGCCTGGAAACCACAGCCTCATGCCCCATAAATATTATGGCTTAGAAGGGGTAGTGAATGAATCAAACATTAAATGCCGATTCGTTTTTATTATAAAAATAAACTGGTATTTATACAAAACTAAAATGCTTAACGAAGTAACAATATCAAAGTTCATATATACAGTTTACTGGATAAGAGTGTTTAAATTACAAAACAGCAGAGTTGCAATTGCGCAGTTTTTATTTCCTGCTAGAGCGAAGGTCGCCCGTTGAACTTACTACTGTAGGTCGGTATTGTGCATGGAGTGCAGATTTGCATTTTTCCTGGTCTTTAACTCGTCTGATTGCGTAATAACACTGGCTTTTAAATTATTAATAATGTTCCGTAAATTTGGACTGAAATATATATTTTTAATCTAATTTAAACATATTAAATTTAGTAATTATGAGGTAAAGACTGGTGATTGCAACATAAAATTTTTCTTGCTAATAAATGGGAATTGCATTTAAAAACGTGCAACTGGATTTCGTAAATTTTAGAAAATAAAATTTATGTGTGTTTAAATCAAGTTTAAACAGCAAGTGTGCATCTTTATTACCGATAGCACGTAGAATTTTGTCCTTTTGCCATAATTTGGGGTTGATTTATAGTACTAATGTGGGTATAAGAGTGCCATGTAGTCCTCTCGCGGAATTGCGAATTTTTAAATTGAGATAATTTAACTAATATTATGGATTTGTCTACCCATCGTACTTAATTACGGATTCTTTACTTCTGCGTAGCGCATTAAGCTCTGAGCTGGATTAAGATCCGACCCCCTGAAGTCGTCAAAATCGAGCTGCTAGTTTTTTGTAGCCTTTGTCTAGGCCCAGTTGTATATCTGGGAACTGCTTTTTGGTAGCTGAATGTTTGCCGTTTATGATGCCTGGACATATCAAAACACAAACCTGTGTTGTCAAAGGTAAACTGGAACCTGTATGTAATGCTCAATCCGAAGCCTGAATTTACCTGGATCCTGCTCGAATATTTGGTTCACCTGTGCATTTATTGAACTAAATGTCTGCTTATAGTGATTGTATTATTTAAACCCCCTTTTTGCTTCATTTTATAAAGTTACGTCTGCATGTAATTACAGGCTAATTAACCTTAGAACCAAGTAACAACAGACTTCCTTGCAACACAAATGTTAAGAATACTTATGCACTGCTCTAATATAATTTATTATGTAGCTTTTGTGCTCGCTTATGTCTCAGGTGAACTCATGTGAATTAGGCAACTTCTCCCAACTAAGCACTCATGCCCTGAAGCTCCTGTAATTAGCTTTGTAGCATCGAAACCGGTTATACTTCTAACATTCGCTTACAGTGTTGGCTCTAACTCTTGTACCTAATTACTATTCCTAACATAATCCTATTAATATTATTCTTGGTTTTATGTATTGCAAGAAATTTATGTGGAAAACCTTTCTGGGTCTGTTTCAGGTAGTAACGAATTCCGGTACACGAATTTGAATAAGTTTAAGAGTTATGGTTTAAGACTAATGGATATATCAGTTGTATAAAAAGACTGTGAATACGGCTGAGCTGAGCGGCCCTCTGATTTGTCCATGCAACCTGACCGTTTGTTTCATACGATTTGAAACTGATTGTATTTGAGTCTGATTTGTTTGAGACTTGAGTCTTCTGTTGCCGTTCGTGGCAACGAATTGAGGCAGCTGAACAATATCCAGTAAACTTTATTAACTAACAAGTTTTGTGACAGCAGTAGATCTGGTTGAATATTTTGTCACCTTTATCCGCTTCATATCCCGTCCTGTTCTTTCTGCGCTTTGTTTCGTCTATTTGCTACTTGCGTTAATACCCACTGGGTTACTCTTAAACGAAGTTACTATTGATACCAAAAGAAACTAGGACAAGTTCTAAATGTAGAAGCCATAATAGTATATTATGTTATTAGGAGCAAAAGTTATATTTTATGTTGCGAGGCTGGACGGGTTAAGTACAGCCGAGCCACATAAAGATACTTTTGCTCCGAACAACATATAGTATATTTTCTTCAAACGTTTTTATAACAAATTATTTACAACTTTGTGAACAAAATTCGAAGAAAATTAATTGATTTAATATTATCTGCCGCTGACGAGTTCGCTTTATGTGCTGTTATTGCAGGGTTTTGTTCACAATAGAGTATTTTACGGGCCGTCAAGAGTGACAGTTGTATGTGTTGTTTAGTGCCCCCTGTTGTTGACCGACGCTCTTGAGTTATCGTGTGCCGTGCCGGCGATTTGGCACTTTATAATGGGATCAATACAGCGAGAGCGTGCCTTGATCGCCGTCTTCATGCGATTGTCCCGTTGGGCCGCATATTGTGTCTTGCGAGGGGTTCCTTGATGGGCGTCTTCAGCACTTGCAGCCGTAGCCTTTGCGACCTTCCCTGCGCTGCAAGGCGAGTTCGAAATGGTACCGAAATTTTAAGCCAGGCGAAGCTAAAAGTTAAGGTAGCGTGTATATTTTCGGTACTAACCGCTTTATCGTTATCATTGAAAAGTTGCCAACTTATTTACCAAATACATTGTAGCGCAATATATCAGGCGATGTTAAAGTAATTGCTTAGATTTAATTAGATGATTGTGACACCAATTTCTTAGTAATGTAACACCAACGTGACGTTTAAGATTCTCGTTTATCAGGATGCATGTTAAAGTTAAGACGCACTAATTCAGTGGAAGGTAGTCTCATTCGATTTTCCGGTTTCACTCTGGGTCTGTCTTTGCCTTTTCGTTTATATCGATGAAACCGGGTGGAGCTCAATCAATTTCATTGTTGTTTACCGCTTCTTTGGCTGTTGCCCGTAGGTTATCTCGTGTAGGACTACCTCTTGCTTCACTGATGTCCAGTCGGTATATCTTGCTACGGGCTGGGCAGCGGCCCTAGGTGAGTCATTGTCCCGATTTAGAGAAATATCGTCCGCGATGGCCGTTTAACTTTAACGTAATTTTTGTATGAGCCGGCGCGGTGTCGTAAAAGTCGTTTTAGACGGTAACAAGTTCCATATTTACAGAACTAAATAATAACTAATTTTACTTGCCAAATGTATTCTTGCTTTTTGGTAAGTCATTCAATTTTTAATATTTTCCCGCGCAATTATTATCACATTCTAAACTTCAATTATTCATCAAGCGTTTCCATATCGTACTTTGATACCTTTTCTGCTTAATTAAATCCATTTTTTTATTGAATCCAAATGTATCCTTTATCTACTTGACTGAAATCGACTAAAAGCTCGAACAGTGTGAATATGAGTAATTTATTAAAGATTGTATTTTTACTATTTATGTATATCAATTTAGATCAGTGGACTTTAAGCTGGAACATATGTTTTCAGTTTTGGATTTTATACCTCAGCTTGGTAAAAGTTGTTATAATTGATTCCTGGTACTAATTGATTTGGCAAACAGTGCTTCATTTACAAAACGCGAAATTCTTTCTTCATATCAGCTGTTTCAACAACACTTGGCCAAAAATAGATAGGTAAACTAACATTTATAATTATTTTTTTCTCTTGTAACTCCTATTAACTTTCTGTTAACTTATATTTATGTAAATAATTTTAATTTAAATCTGGAAAGAAAACTTGTCTCTACAATTAACCTTATTAAAGGAACTGTGATTGCGTTACCTACGATATCATTTGTAAAAATATTAATAGATCAGTTAATAAGGATTCGAAAGTTATTATCCTTGCATCGAATTATAGGAACATATGAAACTGCTCAATTTTTGTGTATTTCGCTTGATACATTCCATAGGGTAATTTTTTCAAAAGTTCAAATTGATATAAGGCTCTTTTAGCTAAACGCCCGGCCAGTAATCTATACAGAATCCGTATTTTTTTTTTTCAATCAACAATGTTAATCATCCTATGTTATTCCACTGAGTATATAAATTATGGCGCGATGCCATTTCGTAATCTACAACTTAGGCGTGTGGCGGAAATTTGAGTGGTACTTTAGATAGTCGCAATAACAATAAAGTGTTTTGTGAACCCAAACTACATAATGTAAACCTCCTTCAGTAATTCAATTAAATAATTTGGAAAGCTTGATTTGAACTGTCATCGTTTAAAGTTTAACCATAATTGGCTGATAAGGCTGGGGGAAGACTTCAAATCATCGCCAATTATTAATATCGAGAGATAAAAAAAAAACTGTTCCTCAGCAGGCTGTGGAATGAAAAGTCACGTCTTTACTTGTGTCGGATAATAATTAGTTGTCAATTTCTCTACGAATCTGGCAGATTTTTAAAAGATTTCTGCTCCTAAAAATGACGTTTCATTTTTATTTAGCTAGTGAATCACCCGAGTTACGCTTCGGTTCGCAAATTCAGAAGAGATTCATTAATATAAATTTAAAAAAAGATGCACCGGCCGGGAATCGAACCCGGGCCGCCCGCGTGACAGGCGAACATTCTACCACTGAGCTATGGAACTTTGTTGAACTTCGCGCTGCTGTAGTGGTATATAATAAATCAGCTGAGCTACACCGAGT
>CALNHX010013699.1:0-12627 GCA_940337035.1 Agriotes lineatus
CTCAGTAAACAGATGTTCAGACTATACATTGAACAATAGATAGACTAGGTGCTTCACAAAATATAGACGATAACGAAATTCAAAATGTCTATTAAAAAATTAGGAAATGTAGGAGTTGATATCAAAGGTAAAAGTTGAATAAAAAAACATATGATGATTAGATCAAAGAACGTCAAGAAATACTGACAAGTAGGGCATTCTATTTTAAAAGTTTGCTAAATGGATGCCATATGGGGAATCCTCTGACGGGCTGTGGAAATGATATTAGTAATGTCATTTTAACAACTATAGACAATTCCACAGCCTTCTACACCTCTAGAGGATAAACGTATTTGAACATACCGAAGCTAATACGCATTTAGAGTTTACTAGGTTTCTTTTAAACAAAATTAACACTTTGAATAAATTCGATATACTGAATGTAACAGTAATATAAAACAATAATAATTTAACACCTGTCTTGATACTGTTATCCCCACAACTATTAATTTCACGTTTTGTCGGTTTGCTATTTGCGCCTGCGGGAACAATTAAACCAGACACAGCGACATTGCTCTACTTTTTCGCCACCTATGTAACGTACAAATCCAATCACCGTACACGCAATAATGAGAAGAAAGGGTAGGAAGAGTTGACAATTAATGCTTCGATATTCCGTTCAGAGAAGCTAGTCAGCTGAGTTAGGAAAATCACCTAGAAACCTGAATCAGAGCGGAAAACCATGTGAATGAAACAAAAGACATTTTCACTGGTGAGTAGACGCTTAACCTCTATCATGCAGGGTTCTGTTTGAGGGAAAGACAAGTAGAAGCCATAAATTCAAACTCAATACACGTCCCTTATTAATTTGCCTATTGTAAGTTGCATGGTAATGAGACCCGGTAAAACGAATGGGTTAACATGAAAGTAAATCTGAAGATGAAGTTGTAAATGACTTTAAACCATACGGAATGTAAAGTAACAGTAATTGAAGTCTTTTAATTAAATACGTTTGTATTTAAAGAAAGTTTGATAAATTCTATTGGACACAATCTTAAGGCCAGTTTTAAACGTAGCATTTTAAAATAGAATAGGACTAGTTCCTCAAATGTATGTCTCACCCGAGTTACTGAGATCAGCATCAAGATTTCTGCAAAAAGCAAACAAATGGAGTAATGGGGTTTGAGGAAATGTAAGAATGTTGTCACTTGGAAAAGGCATTTCCCAGTAAACTAGATTAACCGTGGGAAGCTAGTGGTGTGACTAATAGTGAAAAAGTGTGATGGTTTTTTACTCAGTTGCGAAAAGACAGAAATATATCAAAAACAATTGAAGATACGAATATATCAGCTATACGTACGTATAGAAGCGGTCTAGACCTTTAGGCGCGGTCGCTATTAGGCGCGTGTACGTTTAGGCGCGAACCTTTAGGCGCAGGGACAGTTAGGCGCACATGAATGAAATTCACATTATTCTTGAAATGTGTTTTATTACTTAAATAAGCTATGTAACTAAACCTATTTTCTAAACAGATCTAGAAACTGGTTATTTGTGTAGATAATTGCAAAATATTATGGTTTTTTGTAGTGATGGGCTTATTCGAATGAAAAGTAACCGGTTATCCGGTGTATCCAGATATATTTCATTCATATCCACAATTACTCATTGCACAAACTCCTTAGAAATCAAATAAAAATAATTTATACAATTATTATAATTAACGATTAACCGAGTTCCTCTGCTATCTGCAAGTTACGATGCCGATGCAGATGACGCTGAACCGCGTAACCGGCAAACCGGCGAAATCGAAACGAATCGAGAGCCAAATTTATTCGAATGATTATTCAAATAATCATTCGGTTATTAATATCATTCGAATGCAAATAATTCGGTTATGAAAATTGTCCGGTTATGCCCATCACTAGTTTTTTGGAGTCTATTACTGTTGATTATCTTAGAGGTCTTGCTCACAATTACCAAACGGACCCTTGAATAATAGTGTTACTTTTTTTACGTTCTGGGCTATTAAAAAATTATACGCCGCTTTTTGTACATGCATTTATTTACAATGATTTATCTTAACTAGTTACAAAGCAACTATTAAACGCGGAACACAAATTATTTATAAACTAATCAGGAACTATTTCTAACAACAGATATACTTTATTTATTTATTTACGACTTAACATTAATGATTCATATGGTTATATTTATTTGTTATACACGCGTTATTTATCTCACTAGATTTATGTACACACGGGTTGATTTATATTGCATCTTTACGCGCCTTGAGTTGGATGAGAACTGTGGTTTTTCCCGCTGCACCGGTTTATATATTGCCGGATAATTCTTTCTGGAAAACGTCTCGGCCATTCCGGCAACGGTGACGTGTCACGCATATTAATCACCGAGGCCGCTGACTCATCCGTCGCACCTGGCTCCAAGGTCATTTCTCGAATATTCGGGCCACTGACTCACGCGTCTGCAACGGCCTGATCCCAAGGTCGTTACACTGCCCCCGCCTTAGGTCGTTCTGTCCCAGAACGCGTTGCATCGGGTGCCTGTCCTCTCGCTCTTGTAGGGGTTCGATGGCGGTATTTGCAGGCGGTGCCCTTCTTGCACATGGACTGGCTGAAGGAGCAGCAGTCCTTTGTGGGCTCAATGCTTGGCAACAGCTGGAACAGCAGACCTCGATCTGGACTCCGGCTGTCTCTAGTATTGCCGATCGGTAAGCCATCAGGAACAGGTGAATGAACTGGTCCCAGTCACGCTGATGCTCGGAAACCACCTTGGACAGATGTTTCTCCATGGTTCGGTTCATCCTTTCCACTATGCCGTCCGATTGAGAATGGAGGGCAGTTGTCCGGGTCTTGTGTATCCACAGCAACTTGCAGACGTTCTGGAACAGACTCGAAATTCCGGCCCTGGTCGGAATGTAACTCCAAGGGGACTCCAAAACGGCTGAAGCACTCCTTCACCAGAACATCAGTGACAGTACCGGCCTCTTGATTCGGAAGGGCGTACGTTTCGGGCCACTTGGTGAAGTAGCCCATGCACACCAGGACGTATTTATTTCCCGATTCGGTTTCGGGGCATGATCCGGCGATATCAATGGCTATCCCCTCGAACGGACCACCGACGTTGTACTGCCACATCGGAGCTCTACGTCTTCCAACCGGTCCGTTTCCGGTAGCGCAGGCTTCGCACCTCCGGCACCACTCTCGGACGTCATCTTTGCAGCTCGCCCAGTAGAACCTTTCTTGAACCTTCTGCAACGTCTTCTTCCATCCAAAGTGTCCCCCAGAGGAGCCATAGTGCAGGTGGCGCAGAACCTCGGCCACTCTACTCCTTGGAACCATCAATTGTGATCTCGTTGCCCGACCGTCCTCATCTTCCAAGATTCTGATGAGGACATTGTTGTCCAGCTGCAAGGAGTCCCATTGTGCCCAATAGGTCTTCACCGTGGGGTTGGTGGCGGAGACATCCTGCCAGTAGGTCAACGGCCATCTCGCTTCCAGGCTATAACCGTGCCTAAATCGGGGCCGTTCTTCTGGCTGTTCTGCAACTCGTCTAACTCCCACGAGTCGGCGACTACAGTGGTACGATTGATGGATACCCCACGACTCTCCAGCTTCGAACAGTGGCCGCAGTCCGCAAGGCAGGGCCTCCTGGATAACGCATCGGCGTTGCGGTGGGCTGTGACAGGTTGATGATTTATTTCAAAGTCGTACTCCTGTAGGCACTCGATCCACCTGGTCACCTGTCCTTTAGGGTTCTTGAACTGCAGCAGCCATCTGAGAGCAGCATGGTCGGTCCTCCGCAAGGCTCTTCTCCCAAATTCGAATGATTTATGTTTTACCACGTTGGTACGGCCGCTGGGATGATCTCCGCACTCGAAGATGTTTTGGTACTGGGTCACCAGATCTTCAATCTTCCTCCGTTCTTGTTGCCTCATGCCCCTTCCCAGGATTGTGTTTCTCCTGACGGTTGCCGGTTCCGTCTTTCCAACCAGGATACCATGAGTGACCTCCTTGTCATAATCGGGTTCAATCCTGCGCACTACGTTGCCCTGGAGATCGCCATCCAGGTATGCATCCACGACCTTCTCGGTTCGTCCCGGCAGAGTAACATCTTCCGCCAATACCACTCGTACTGCGATCTCTTCTCTTGGGTGTAGGGAAAGCTCCTCCCCACCCACGTGCAACACGCCGCGTCCCATGTTTAAAGTGAACCCACACTCATTCCTAACATCCATTCCCAGAATTGTGTTTCTCCTGACGGTTGCCGCTTCCCTGTTGACGTTCATCATCCTTACTGGGACCTTAAGCCCTGTCTTTACCAACGTCTTCCCAACCAGGATATCATGAGTGACCTCCTTGTCATGATCGGGTTCAATCCTGCGCACTACGTTGCCCCGGAGATCGCCATCCAGGCATGCATTCACGACCCTCTCGGTTCGTTCCGGCAGAGTAACATCTTCTGCCAATACCACTCGCTCTGCGATCTCTTCTCTTGGGTGTAGGGAAAGCTCCTCCCCACCTACGTACAACACGCCGCGTCCCAGGTCTAAAGTGAACCCACTCTTATTCATAACATCCATACTCAGGATGAACTCGTCCGCAATGTCAGCACTCAGGACCCTATGCTTGAGGGTTTGATTCCCAATCTTCGATGTCAAATCAATTTCCCCATGTGTGGTCACTGAGCCTCTCGTGGCAGTGCGAAGGCGTGTTCTGTCGTGCAGCAGCTCACTCTCGTCCCGTATTACGTCAGACCATGCCGATGGACTTGGTCGCTCCAGTATCCAACAGCAGAGACCGAACTCTTCCATTTATTTTCCCATCCAGTTTTTGGACTACTTTTTCTTGCGTGGCTTGCAGCTCTTCCTTAAGTACTTCCTGCCCGGCTTTCAGCTCTTTCTTAAGATCCTCTAGCGCTTTTTCTGCCTTCTCTTGGCCAACTTGGATCAGCTGGAAAAGTTGGCTTAATTGGGCGTCCATCTTGCTGCTTTGGGATCTCGTTACAGGCATCCACAATACACACACTTAAATTTATTTATCGGTACTTGTTAATTAATTTATTTAATGTATATCCAATATTTTTTTATAGCCCCTGATACAATCCCACACCTGACACCACTGTTACGTTTTTTACGTTCTGGGCTATTAAAAAATTATACGCCGCTTCTTGTACATGCATTTATTTACAACGATTTATCTTAACTATTTACAAAGCAACTATTAAACGCGGAACACAAATTATTTATAATCTAATCAGGAACTATTTCTAACAGATATACTTTATTTATTTATTTACGACTTAACATTAATGATTCATATGGTTATATTTATTTGTTATACACGCGTTATTTATCTCACTAGATTTATGTACACACGGGTTGATTTATATTGCATCTTTACGCGCTTTGAGTTGGATGAGAACTGTGGTTTTTCCCGCTGCACCGGTTTATATATTGCCGGATAATTCCTTCTGGAAAACGTCTCAACCATTCCGGCAAGGCTGACGTGTCACGCGTATTAATCACCGAGGCCGCTGACTCATCCGTCGCACCTGGCTCCAAGGTCGTTACAATAGTAAATGTAAATATTGAGTTTGAGATTTATAAATGTATTGTGTTCTTATGTTTCTTTAGTTTTTCAATAAAGGATGTTCTTTTGTAGGTTATATATTTTCTATGCCATCACCTTTTTCACTCTTCCCAGGAAAGTGTTTAAAACAAATTACTTTAAAATTACTTCAACAGCCGTAAACTGCCGTAAACATCGTACTCTGAGCGACAATTGATCATTCAAAAAATTATTAATTTTTGATTTTTGATTTGGAGAATACGTAAATACTGCTTATATAGAACACTAAAAAAAATCTAGAGGATATTATTTTTAACAATTTTAGTTACTTAAAACTTGGAATTTTGTATGGCATGTTTTGAACACCCTGTATGCAACAATTTATTAAAGAGGCATCTTCTGGTTCCAAATGTGTTTTGAATTTTGTGAACATCTCTTTTCGCCATGTCCAATTCCAAAATTTAAGCAGCACGTATTTTTTAAAATAACACTTAGATTTCGTTTGTGAAAAATTTATATGTGATAAGCAAATATCAGAGCAATCACTTAATAACAAGATTTTAAGATCGGACTCTCCATTCAAAAGTTATAAATCTTTAAAGATTTACATTTTTTTTAGGTGGCCAGTTTTTTTATCGTTGACTGTAGATATGATAACCTACCGATACAACGGCATAGCTGCTATTTACGAAAGTTTTAGATAATAACATTAATCATTTAGAAATGTCAAAATATAACATTTGAGAGTAGTTGACATAAATAACTACTTACTACGTTTGTTATGAAAGAGGTAGTTATGTAACTATTTACAGTTAGGCAATACAGTATACGTTCAAACCATGCCCAAACGTGTTCACGTGGCGCCTAACTGTCCCCCCGCCTAAAGTTCCAGCGCCTAAAGGTGCGCACCTAAACGTCCTTTTCCGGTATAGGAGTGACCCTTGGACATTGATAAGAACTGAAGGTACAGGAGTTTTTAATTACTATGTTTATTACTTAATCTGTGATACAATAATGTGCTTCATTGGATATAAAACCCATAAAATGTAAAAGACTAACAATAGCTTAATTAAACTGATTGAAGTGATAAAAAGCACATTTCACTCTACAATGCTCACAGATGCTATATCGAATTTATTTTAAAATGCAGTATGGAAACGTTACTGAGTATGTAAAACCATAATATATTCTACGGAGGAAGGAATTCGGTTGATCATATGGTATAAAGACTTCAGTTTACAGCAAGTATGTGGGTTATTACATGCCCTGTTGTTCTTTCTGATGCTTCTTTTTCAATAAAATTACGGTTTATATATTGCATTTTAAAATAAACGCATTTACACATGGCGTGGCGTACCCTTAGAAACCAATAGTATCAATCAAGTCCTCATGAAAACGCGAATACCACAATGCGCATTAAAATAAATTCACTCTATAATTCTGGCCCCATCGGTATAATTACAATACAACCCATGGTCGGAGACAAAACACAATACAAGTGACATGATCCGAACTAGGGTGCCTTGATGTCAATTTGACGTATTTATTCTACAACAGGGTACGGACAAATACGGCAAACTGATATCAAGGCACCCTTATCAAAACGAACGAAAACGAAAACAGACCCATCTTTATACAGGGTGTCAATTTGAATATTTACAACTTTTTTGTCTTTGGGAGTGAATTAGATATTTAAAATGTATAGAAATAGTTTCCACAACATGGAGAGGGAATCATCATGACTTATAGAGTAACCTTCCCTATTCAACTCCCAGGGCTCTAGTTATCACAGCAAAACAATTAAATGGCAACACCTACCTTGTGATATATCTTTAGAAAGCTGCCAAAATGTTACCTGATTCATTTGTGAAAAATTAAGATATAAAACTCAAAAGGTTGAGAACCAGTCGTTTCAATTCACATTTAAAAATATTATATTGAATGTTCAAAATGTTCATGATCTTGTATGCAATAGTAGTTTACTTTCAAACTGCTCCGGAATATTTCTCAACCTTTTGAGTTTCATTTCTTAGTTTGTCCAAAATGAATCAGGTAAAACATTGTTGGCCACTATTGTGGATAAAAGAAAATGTGACATCACAAGGTAGGTGTTACCATTTGATTTTTTTTTGTTGGGGTGGTTAGAGCCCTGGGAATTGAATGTGGAAGGTTATCTCAAGAGTCATGATGTTTCCCTCCATGTTGTAAAAACCAGGGCTGTAGAGTCGGTAACAAAAAATTGGACTCCGACTCCTGATATTTTAGTAGTTTGAATCCGACTCCGACTCCCGACTCCGACAGCACTAGAATGTTGATACCCCCCCCCCCCCATGCCTTTTCATCTACCTGATAAACTTTACCGGCTCATGGCGAATTTCACAAGTTTTGCGGAATGTGGTTGATTATAATAAATTTCATATTTACAAATATTGCATTCACGGTTTCCAGCAACGTACTGATTTCACGTACCTACAAATACACAGAGAGGTTCACAAAGTTAAATGAGGAAAAGGATAAAATTTACTTTAAGAAGAATACATTTCATGGCAAAATTTCATAAACGTGCAAATGCCATTGTTATAGCAAGAAAGTTCCTTACCTGCCTACTAAAGTAACAGAACTAAAGTAGATTATTTTCTTAAGGGGTCATTTACTGCCTGCCTACATAATACAAGTTTACTGAGTCATAGGAAAACCAAATAGTCTGAGGTCTGAGCAGGGTTGAGCAGATTAAATTATTTGATTAAAATAGTGAATATAATGGAGTAATTTAATTATCAAAATCATTGATTTAAATAATATTTTTTTATATTTTGCCAAATCAACAAAACAAATACACAAAATAAGTGCCCTTCAAATATTGCCAATTAAACAAAACCACCATGAATAGTAACAATATAACAAAATGCTGAAACTGTTTTAACTTTTAAAATACATCTTGAAACAGTTAAAACATAAAAATAAGGTGCACTATGAAAGTTAGAAATTAGACTTAATACTAATAATAGTGATAATACGTACTATGCTTGTTTTATTGTTAATCACATAAAACAGTTATTGGTAAGATATAGAAAAACCATCTACTACGCTGTAACAAGACAAAGTCGGCATTTTTTAAATAGTTTGGTAGGAATTTAAATTTACAAACGGTGATCACTCTGCACACTCGTGGATCTACGAATTAACCTATTATAGTGCACGTACATATTTTCATAAACTAACATAAATAAATAAAAATCGATTTTTATTAACGCTGAGTCTTCAAATGGTCAGTGCTACAGTCGTTCAAATAGTTTGTTAGCTTTTGGTGTTTGTATTTAAAAAAAAATAAGTGGAAGTCGGAGTCGGGTAATTTATACGGACTCCGACTCCGACTCCGACTCCACCCAAAAAGTTCCGACTCCTCGACTTCGACTCCCGACTCCGACTCTACAGCCCTGGCTAAAAACGGTATCTAGAAATTTTCAATAATTATTTTGCTTCCAGAAATATAACGCATCGTACATTCTCAAAGTGACAGAGCTTTATTACTTAATTTACTTAATTAAAAAATATTTGCTATAGTATTATATACTGAACAGAGCTATCCAGTGATATATCACAAGATGAGTATTACCATTTAAGTGTCTTTGGTGGGGTAGCTAGAGTCGAGGGGTTGAATGAGAAAGGCTACCTTATGAGTTATGAGGATTAACCCTCGATCTTGTAGGAAATGTTTCTATAATTTTAATTATGTTTACTACTTCTAGAAATATAACACATTGTAAGTTTTCAAACTAACACCCTGTATACAAAAGACAGTAAAAATAATTAAAGACCATGTGACCAGTGATATTTGGGGATTTAGTGAATTGATTGTTTCATCGTTACATGCAAGCACCGATTTCACATTTTTGATAAATACTCACATATAATCTCATAAGAGCATTAATTCTTTCCGGAAATTTTTTTGAGTGCGTTCCAACAGCGTCGTATTAATTTGCCCGAGCGGGACGCGTAATGTCTACCTACAAAAAATTTCCACGTGAAAATCGTACGACACTCATTAATGACCAATAGAAAAATTAGTTCACGAGCCGTATCCAAGACAACAACAAAATTTCTTGGAAATTTTTTGTAGGTAGAAATTACTTCTTTTTAGGGTTTGTGTCGTTACGATTTTCTTACCGAAACTGCATTCGAGCATTAATTCATATCCGGAAATTATTTTTCGTGCATTCAACAACGTTGTTGGAACGCACTCAAAAAAATTTCCGGAAAGAATTAATGCTCTTATGAGATTATATGTGATAATTTTATAACTTATTACACTTTATTCTTTCGCATTTTGAATTTAAATTGTGTGGTCTGTGGTGTGCCTAAAATTGGATTATTTTGCATGAAAGTAAGCTTCCTCTAAAATGTCAAATTCCACTGCTACTGCCATATTGTTCTCTAAGCACGGTCTCCAATATTGTTAAATGGGTTGCCTATACTACGTGGTAACGTGGTCTTCAATATTTTTCAATGTTAATGTATTAGAAGTTAGTAATATCATTCAACTTTGCGAATTTACAGATTTTGAAACAGAAAAATATAAAACATTACAATTTCAGTAGCGTGCTAAAGTAATGCTAGAAAAATAATACACAGGCTGGTTTTTCCTATAATAACCATTGACGCAAAACATAATAATACAATAAATTAGAAGTCATAATCTGACAAGCGTAATAAATATGGAGTTGTTTACTTCATGCAGAATGTTTTAATGGATTCTGCAATAAAATTCAGAATTTTATATCGCAACAAGTCCCGAACATTAATGTAATGACTTTTGAATCATGTAAAAACGCACTTTGCGCCACTCTCGAAAAACAGTACCGAAAATTCATTAATTATTTCGATGACATCTAACCTCATTACATCATTTATAACCAAAATTCCCCGGATGACGACCACATTCTGAATAAGACGAATGGACTGGTAAAAGCACTAACTATGGTAAGGAGCTTAGCGTGTTTCGTGTTATTGAGAGACCGACGATCCGTCTCCGTCCGAAAGGTAAGCCAATAAAAGCCGCTTGCACGGTGAGCACAACGACTGACAGGATACTGAGGAATTTGAGTAAAACAAGGTTAGTTTATTGCGAATTCCAGTCGTTTGCTTCATTACGCAACAATTAATATAGAAGTGAAGCAACAGAGCGCGGGCCCGATAACAGAGCTGCAAGAGGGCAAATGTGGCCAATGACAAGTCGGGAGCAATATCAGCAAATTTTGTACAGATAATCTAATTTGGCCGCAATTAGTATTTGATGTTATATTACAACTAAAGGCCACCTTTTGAATGGGATGCACGATTTGACCCTAACTCAACCCTCAAGCCAATTGTAGTGAGTACACGTACGCCCCTTAAATTACAGACAAGAATTTATTATTCGATGTGTTATATTTTAACAGTTGGTTAAATAACCGATTACAAAGGTAAATACTTCACTCTGAACGGTTAAACTATTCAAGATGTCTTGTGTTTGCATCATAGGTGCTACGACAGTGTTAGCTCTTTTTGAACAATTATCTCGGATAAAGAAGCGTTACACAATTCTTTATTTATGAGTAAAGTCAAGGTATATGAGGTACTAGGTTTCTTAATGAATATATATATATATCATATGATCCCAACTTTGTCAGAATCTTACACAGCTAAAGACATCCTTGACTTGAATATCATACTAACACTATATCTACATCTTTGGACATTTTCTCTGAATTCTTAATAAAGATAAGTTGATAAATTTTAAGCTGTATGGATTACTAGGTTTCTTAATGACTTAACGACATATAATCTGACCATTTTAGTACTAGTATGCTTAATTAAATATATCTTCAACAGGTCTGAACGTTATAAAATCTAGTATCTAGATTCTTAGAATTTTCAACAGCATGGTGTTTTAAAATGTTACGATCTTAAGCTGGATGGGATACTACCCATTACCAAATTTTAATTTCACTGAAGTGAAATTTACACCTGACCGTGAAGGCCACAGAGTGTCTATCACGGAAATTAGACGTAACTGTAGCCAACGCCTTATTGAAGAAATGTTTCGTGGGTGTCAGTATTAGATTTTTGTAGCTGCATGGCTCAATCGAGAATACTTTAATATTTAGTCGAACTCAAAAAGATTGTCAAAAGTATATCATATTATTGATTGCAGTATATTCCATGCCCATAACCCACCTAAGAGAAAGAACAGTACAAAGTAGAGAAACCTACATATAATAAAAAGAATTGAAGCAGAAAAAGCGGTGAAGCAATCTAAGAAAGCGACATTGGAAAACTTCGCAAAGAAAATTGAAGAAAACTATATCGAAAACCAAAAACTATTCTGGAATATAGTAAAAAACTAAAGGGAAACCGTTCACCTACAATACGCAACATCAGAAACCTCGGAGGACAACTAGAGACAAATACAGAAGAAATACTATAAACCTGGAAAGAATACTATGCAAACAAGTTTAGAGAAAGGGATACACAAAATCAAACAGAAGAGAAATAGTCAACGAAGAAGAAACAAACAACGAAATAAACTACTGAAAAAAGGAGGTGTTGCAGTAATACGATGGCTGAGACATATATTTCAAGAGGTATGGAAAGAGGAACACATTCCAGAACAATGGACGAAGAATATCATAATACCCATCTATAAAAAGGGCGAATCTACTAACTGTGATAACTACAGGGCAAATTGCCTGTCCCCAGTTGCACTAAAAATCTATACCCGGATAATAAAAACCAGACTAAGAACAGAAACCGAAGACAATATTGAAGAGGAAACAAGCGGCATTTCGATCAGGACAGGCAGACACAAGACCACATAATATATATAGCCCTACGAGCCATAATAGAACAGGTCTCTTGATAAAAACAAAGAAATATATATAGCATACCTAGACCTAAAAGCAGCATTTGACTTAGCCCCACGAAAATACAACTGGGAAGCCATTAAAGAACTAGAGATAAGTAGCAAACTTCAAAAAAATGTCAAAGCACTACATAGAACAGTAACAGCGAAAGTAAGACT
>CALNHX010013700.1:0-12613 GCA_940337035.1 Agriotes lineatus
TTAGGGACCTTCTGTGCAACTTTAAGTAAAAAAGCTTTGCAGTACACAGCTTCGATTATTTATTTGAAAACTGTTATATAAATAAATAGACATTGATTATATTTTTAGTCACTTTATATAAGGTGTCCCTAAAATATGTGGATATGGCTTAGTAACTGATGATTTATCTCAACTTATCTATATCTAAACACTTTTCGTTAAGTCAGTATTCTGTTACAAAGTTCTTTAAAAATGTTGCTCCTATATAACAATAAAACGCTTAGATGGCGTTTGGTAATATTCGGTATGACACTCGATGGTGATATACTAGTGGATGAAACATGGGTGTCGACTCAAAGCAGACAGTAACTCTATAATAGCAAAGTCAGTAACTATTTCAGAAAGAGGCATTTATTAATAATTTTTACTTCCTTCGTCTAAAAGACGAGAGACCTTCCGAGATTTTTTCAGATCTTCACGTTTCAGGGTCCCTAGATGACGAAAAACAGGTTTTGTCAATTCCATCTGTCTGTCTGTCTGTTTGTCTCTTTGTCTATATCTGTCTGTCTGTCTGTCTGTCTGTTTGTTTGTCTGTCTGTCTGTCTGTCTGTGTGTCTGTCTGTCTGTCTGTCTGTCTATTTGTCTCATTGTCTATATCTGTCTGTCTGTTTATTTGTCTGTATGTCTATCTAGCTGTCTGTTGCCGGTATTTTGACGATATTTTGCATACGAATTATATGCCTTCCTGGCATAAACCGAAAAAAAAATAATAGGAATTAATAATAATTCAAAGCATTCCAAATATTATTTTAAAAGTGTTTCATAAATGTGCTAATTTTAATTTTCAATTGTATCAAATAGTATTGGATTTTAAATAGTTTTAAAAGTGCAAAAATGTAGTAAAAATAGTGTTAGCCTTGACATAAATAAGAAATTGTAATCAAAGCAGGCTTGGCTTTATAATAACAATGTAAGATCGATAGAAACAAGAGCAATTGAAGGAAGCAAAGCCAAGCTTAAGGTGTATTTTGGATTCCCCTCAAAAATTAATTTAAAAGTTAATAAATACTTATTTTTCCAATTATAGAGAGTTGTTCCACTTAGTACAGCGTCTTTGATAGGCTGCAGTAGATTTTTTATTAATTCTTGGGACCTCTGTAGAGGGTAAAAGTGTTCAACTGAGCTCCGAGTGCAGCTAATGTTTTTCGGTGGCTGATTTGGAGGTCCTAGTGAGATTAGTTGGAGCCCTGAAAGCTTGAGTTAGACAGCGTGTTTCGTGGAAAGCAGAGGAGCCCTAGATGTGGGGCAAAGGATCTGAATTAAGAGCAAAGAAAGGGCTGTAGATGGATGACGAGGTATCGGCGGCTTGTACGGCAGACCAACGGAAAATAAGGGGGCCATTTGGTCGCCGGACTTGCTGCAGGCCCGATTTAGGCCCAAATATCCATCGCAGAAGCCAAAACAAAGTCAGAAATTTGTTTATCTTGAAAGAAAATCAGTAAATTTTCGGTAGCGTCTGTTTTGCATTCTGGTTTCTGTTTACCATTTTTTATCACCTAGGCAACACATTTTGGTAATAGCCAGGTAGTTGTTAAAATTTTTATCTTCATCCGTGTTGTTATAGACTCTTAACCAAATTAATTTTAGTATCGTTACGAGCTTCATTACCGCACTCTTTTTATATAAAAAAATGTATGGAACCAGTGTTCATTGATGAAGATAAAATATTGAACAATACACGTTTGCTTATGGCACATAACGAAACTCGTATGATTGCCAAAAAACTCGGCTCACCGCCTCGTTTTGGCAATCAAACTCGTTTGGTTAAGATGCTCATAATCAAACTTGTATCGTTAATATCTATAAGCTAACTTGTTTTGTTAAATGTGCGGCTAGATCGCCATATATGACGTTTGAGTTTAGTTCCCATTAGTTTAAAAATGCTGTATTATAGTGATCCCAGTCTTTAAATAAGCAGTATTTAAACGATTGCATTTAATAAAAAACAAGAACAATTTAGAAAATAGTTATACAAATCAAAATAATAAATTAGTAGGGTATAGAGTCTATAGAGACCCAACCAATTTGAAATTAGAATCATTAATTTAATTTAACAAATTCAGCAAATAAGAAGGACCACCGACGGTGTGCTACGACTAACGGTGAAAGAAAACAGATCTGGAGCTTTCAACCAGTTCGAGCAGTCGGCTAAAGTACACTTAAATAATATGGCCGAAACAGCGGAGTCTAAATCAAGAAAACAAGTCGTTATTATCAGATATATTGATATAACCATTGGTAAAGCGGAGATATCTCACGTCATCGTAACAGAGCTGGGTGAAGACATTTCTCTGGATGATATAACTGCCCACACCCTTAAGGATACCAAAAGTGGCAAGTCTAAAACGCAAGACCTCCACTCTATTAATGGATAAAGTACTTCTAATAAATACGAACAGGTCCCTGGCGTCCCTTGATTTAACTATAGTGAAAGCTCAAGAATTTTTGGCTGATATAGTGATAGTCACGGAACTAAATAAGAGAGCAATAAATAACGATACATGGTTTACTGATTGCGATTTCGATGTTTCACTGAAGGTTCTAAATAGGAGCATTAGAGTAACTGAGTACGGAAGCGAAAACAAGGGTTTCGCCTGGATAAAAACGGAGAACTATGTTCTATACGGGATTTACATCTCCCCCAATATAGACTTCACGAGATTTGAATCTTTTTAGACCGACCTTGATAATAGCATTTATAACATCGGAGACAAAAAGTTATTTTAAGTCCAGAAGATGGGGTTCCGTACACGAGGACAGACGAGGAGAAGTGGTTGCTGAGTGGATCGAGCAGTTCGACTGGCAAATGATGGAATTAATCCAACATTTAGCCGAGGTTTATCTCACTCGTTCATCGACGTCACCGTCTATACCCACAACTTAATGGGAAAGGTGACTGATTGGGAGGTATTAGAGGAGGAGTCTCTAAGTCATCATTTATTTATTACCTTTAATATCAAAACTAGATACTCAGCAGCAGGGGCACATCCACAAATTAGGAAGTGGATCGTAAAACAGGATTTACTTCCAGAATCTCACTAACTACATGAGCTCCAACCCAAACATTGACCCAAACCCGAAAAATTGGAGGGACTCTCTGATACATATTTGCAACCTTACGTTCCCCAAGGCTAGAAATAGTTTCCATCGAAACCTAGTATATTGGTGGAATAACGATATTAAAAATCTGAGAATAATATGCATTCAGAAAAACGGAAATCATCCAGGACAAATGCGAAATCCAACATTACGGTCGAAGAAAAGATCAGATTAAAGGAGGAGTGCAAACTCCAGAGAGATCTACTCAGGAAAGAAATTCATAGGGCAAATAATCAAGCATGGAGAAATCTTTGTGACGAGTTAGAGGAAGATATTTGAGGAAATGCATATAAATTGGTATGCAAGAAAACACGAGGATACCAAAAGGTACATATTAATGATGCAAAGAAGGAGAAAATACCTTTTTCCAACATGAGATATTTCATTGTGGGAACCGTCCCAACAACGCGAGGATGTAGTTCCCTTTTCAGAAGAAGAACTGGAATTGGCGGCTAGAAAGATGAATAGTAGAGGCGCCCCAGGTCCTAACGCTATCCCCATGCAGCTAGTACAACTAATGAGAACGGCTTGTCCAGAGTTTTGTCTAGCGGTGTATAACGACCTCCTGCAAATGCGACAATTTTCTCCAGAATGGAAATGCGCTAAACTTGTGCTAATCGAAAAGCCAAAGAAAAGTGCAACAGACTAGCCCTCTTATCGCCCGATATGTTTACTAAACGCTATGGGTAAAATTTATGAAAAGTTGATAGTTTGTAGACTTAACTTGGAAATTGAAGAAAACGGAGGGTTGTCGGAACGTCAATATGGATTTAGAGCAGCGAATCTAAAAAGGGTGCTTGTGGACATAAGGGTTACTGCGCAATGGTAGCGGTCGATGTAAGGAATACTTTTAATACGGTTTCCTGGCCGGGCATTATAAACAACCTTGAAGTGAGAAGGGTCAATGGCTATTTAATTAACATAGTGAAAAGTTATTTACGCAACTGTAATCTAATTATATCGGCGAATAAAACAATTGCGCTAACATGTGGAGTTCCACAGGGGTCGGTTTTTGGCCCTACCCTATGGAATGTGTACTATGATCCAATCTTGGAACTATCACTACCTACAGGAGTAACAACGGTAGCATATGCGGATGACTTGGCAGTAGTCTGTAGCGAGAAATCAGTAATCTCCCTAGAAGCAAAGCTGAACACGGCGCTAATAGTAGTAAACCGCTTGTTACAGTCAAACCGCTTAACGATGGCCTCGGAGAAAACGGAGGCAGTGATATTAAAAGGAAGAAGAAAGCTGAGACACCCGAGCCTTGAAATTGAAGATACAAACATAAGAATAGTAAAAACCCTTAAATACTTAGGAGTCCACTTCAACCGAAATCTAACAATGCCGTCCCACATATATACAGGTAGCTAGAAAAGCGGAGCTAACGTCAACAGCAATTTCAAGGACAATGAAAAACACCTTTGGTACAAAATATGGAATACAGAATACTCGTATCGGTGGTTTCCTCAATTATCTTATATGCTGCTCCGGCGTGGGAAGAAATCATCAAGAAAGAAGAAGTATGCCGCCATATTAGAGAAAGCGCAAAATAAGACGCTTGTTGGAGGAACGTCGTCCTATAGGACGGCCCCGATGGAGGCGCTACATGTTCTGGCCGCAATCCCCCTCAACTGGTTAAAGAAAGATGCGCTATGTTCTTCGAGAAAGAACATATTACAAGGGTCCAACTTCGGCAGGAAACATAACATCGCTGGCAAGCCCGGTGCGATAGTCATCAAAAAACTTCTGCCTGGACTAAAAAACTCATACCTCGCTTAGAAGATTGGGTAACTAGAAGGCATGGAAATGTGGAATATTACCTTACTTAAACAGTATCTGTACAGGATGAAAATTATGAACACTGAAGATTGCTTGCATTGTGATCAGGTTGATAGTCCGGAACATGTGTTATTTCACTGCATACGTTTCCACCGGCAACGTATGGAAGTAGAAGTTCAAATAGGTCAAAAATTAACGGTAGCTAACATGATCCAACACATGGTCAGTGCAGAGGAGAAATGGAACTATATACACCGGATCATAATAGACATTATGAGAATCAAAGAAATAGCAAAAAACAGCTTGTCAACTAACAAAACAGGCCCACTAAGATCTTTGTTGGAATAAAAGACATCCTGTTGTAATGGACAACTGCTCCAGGATGTCCTCTTCTGTGGGAGGGGTAGGGGTTTTAGTCGGTAGGCACCTGGCTTTCCCACCAGGTGAATCCGACATACCCCGCTACGGGCTAGCGGGAATTTGTGAAATTTCCCCCCTCCTCTACGAAAAAAACAAACAAATGAAAACAAAGCTAGACCCCGATTATATGCATAGTAATATACAGGGTGAATACCATAAGAAATGTAATTCTACCTATTTTTGCTTTAACTCAAGAAATATTTCTTAAATAGAAATAATAGTTTGCATATGGCTCAGGTTTTTACCCTTGACGAAAAAGGGCATATTTTAAACACAACATAAACAGGGTAAGCATCTTAAAAAATAAAATGTTTGTTTTTGCTTTCAATGAGAAATAGATAAAAATAATGATTGGCATATTGTTTATGCTTTTACCTTTGACGAAAATGGGAGCAAATAGATACAGGGTAAATACTGTAAGAAAGGCAAAAGTGGACAACAAGAAGCGTGTTCTATATAATCCAGCCGCGAGGACAAATGAGAGGCGGGCCTGAAGGGCCGCGTGCGACAGACATGTGGTGCTGATATCGCACTTGCAGACGCTATAGTTCGAATGCCTCCACCGTATATTTTGTATTTTAACATTGAAGTAATTCGCATTACCAAATGGTTCCATTTATTATTTCAGTTTATTAGCAATGTTAAGATATTTTTACCCCTAGTTTTCTTTGATTTTTAAAGTTGTTCAGTGTTACAACGTTCAATTCCGAGTGCAGTTTTGAGTAAAGACCTTTACAGATTTTTTTATATCTGTTTTAGACAGCAGAAATAGTCTGGTTGACTTTTTTTGAAGCGGGAGCAATCTAGTCAGCTGTATGATGAGACGAAGCATTATTAGTACTAAGCGGTTGTATACATAAATCTAGAGTAAATTCTGAATTTATTACAATGTTCTTGGATTGAAACATTGTTACAGTATCAAACTGACTTATCGACACTCGCGACTGTGTGAGTACCAAATAACTAGACAAGTCTGAGAAATGTGCACGCTCACCCTTGAAATCGTAAGAAACAGGCTAAAGGCCACGGCTCAGATACGCTCAGGGAGAGGGCGGGGTCCTAAAACGAGACACCACAGGGCAAGCGTGTTGCTATCTATATAAGGTGTTACCCAATAAATGGGCGCCACAAAGTCCAGATCCAAGAGACCCACGTTCAACTGGACCTTGAGGGTCAAACGGGACGAAAGATACTCAAGTGCTGCTTCTGGAAGCCACAGCGCAGCGACAAAGCAAAAACCTACCTGCAGCGCGTGTCCACCACGTCCGGGCCTCACCTTACATCGCTCGTAACATAGTGACTCAGTCACCCTGTAAACAAACACAAGACACAAAGGAAAAATCATAAGACGGTACAGTTAATACATCTATTGGGCCACTTTACATGACCAACCAACAACTTACATGGTACCAACGTGGTCGGCACGTATAACAATCTGTACTAACTAGTTATGGGATACGCCCAGCTGGGAAGCGACGCATGCTGAGGCGTACAACAAGACAAAATTAGTTCTAGCTATATGACGGTTACTGCTAAACAGATGTATTATACACGCGTGAGATTCACATGTGGGTGTGCCAGACATCAATTGGGACGCTGGGAACGAGTATGTGAGTTTAATTGCAAACACCAAACTGCTGGCAGGGAAACAGCGTACAACACTAATATTAAGTGATGGGAGTTTAATCGTAAAAACAAGACTGCTCGAAGCGAAACAATGTATGGCATTGTAGTTACTTTATATAAGTTTTAATTGTAAAGCAAGCAAGACAGGCTTGCAGCAAATCACTGTACGGCACTAATATTAATTTGTGCTAGTTTAATTGTAACAAAACCAAGACTGGCTCGCAGCGAAACAATGTACGACACTGTAGTTACTTTCTGTGAGTGTATTTGCGAAACAAACAAGACAGGCTCGCAGCGAAACCATGTACGACACTAATATTAATTTAGGCACATGCTGGCGCAACAGTTTAATGACACAATGTTGTTACCTGGGTACGAGCTCAGCCTCCAAGGCGGAAGGAATGCGCCAGGTGTAGGCGTCGTTTGTCGCTGCAGGACGTCCGGGATGTTTCCCTTTATGCTTCAAGCGCGGGTGTAATGTTCATGCCCTCTTGGCAAAACATAGAAATGGGCAAGGCCGTTAATTGGATCACTAGACGATTAATCCCGTCTAAACACTGACGGACAAAATTAGGCGTAACACACCCCCATACTAATGAATGAATCAAACCAAGCCTGCAAGCGGACACCACCAACAGAGGCACTCGTAACCTCGTAGCCTGCCAGACACTGTCTGACGCTATAAGCAACCAAGGGGCAACACGCATCCAGCTACCGTCACGCACGACGAAAGCGACCAATGGGGAGCCAAGGACTCGCGTCATACCACCGCAGCTGCCACGGTTCGAGGGAGATCGACAAACGTTTTATATAAAAATTCGCTCTCACAGGCTAAATTTTGAACAAGTAGAAATTGAGCGTTCCTGCATGCTATGAAATCACCAGTTACAAAAGCGACTATATAGCGGTTCGCGCGAAATATCAGCCTGCTGAGCGGAACTAAGAGCCACGTGCAGGCTAGGATTTTTGTGTGATACGGACAGCTGCCGTGTAAAAGGTACTAGATGGTCGAAACGGGTCTGAAATACAGGCGGACTCGCCAATGGTATACCAAAACTGTTCTAAATGGTTATTTAATTACCCGAATTAAGAAAAGATAGAAAATGGCCCGACAACATGATTCTATGAAAAACTGTACTCTATATAAAATGTCTGCATTATTCTTAATTGAGATGCTTGGCTTCCTCGGCATATATGACTAGACTACATTAGTTTTCATAAATACTTTTTTGTTTAAATCGTAGCAGATAACAAAAATTGGAAAGATTATTAATGTTATTAATGTCTCGTTCAAGAATAATTATTAGAAGTTATGGGTCCTGCCTTTTTTGTTATTGTGCGATCTGCTTGTCTCTAGAGTATTATACTGACTAACATCCAAGTCATCCCAAACGTTTCTTTATTATCAGCAAAAGCAACAAATTTTACTTGGGCATAACCTGCTGAAGTATTACTTTCAGCAACGACCATTTTTACTACATTGCAATTTTTATCGCAACCGCTCAGTCAATCGTAACCAACCTAAAATTATATGAAACGTCTTATGAAACTGCATAACTTTTGTGAAGACAGCAAGCGCTTTGGCGTTAAAGGAAAGCTGAAAAATTAAGTTTAGTGAAGGTGTTTCACCGGATGGATGTAAACATTTGATCTCGGAAACAACTTAACCTATCAAGATAATTATTGCGCCAATTTGTGTGAAATATTTTGTCGCGTTTATTTGTACTTCTTTGCCGATTTTTATTTCTCGTTACCAGTTAAAGACGTCAAGCGGCAACGTAACTACACAGTTGGTATGGTCTATCTAGTAGAATTCATACTTGGCTGGAGAGTCAGAGGTTTTCTCCATCTAGGCTTCGCAATAATTAATTCTATTCTCGTTTGGGAGTTTTCGTCAGCTGAAGACGTTGCACATATGGCGCGATCGTATGATAGTCATACCACACTGAAAGCACTGTTTTAACAGATAACAAAGACTAAATTAATATGTCTTAAAAAGCGGGCGTTCCAGTGAGCATATGGCAAAAGCCACTCCGAAGAATCGATCTTGTATTTAAATACTTTGAAGCAGAATATTACCTTAATGAAAGGTTTTTAATATAAGCAAGTTAAATAATATTTGAGCCCAAGAATCTATACCCAAATATTTTAGGCATACCCTGTGGCTTAACTAAGAAATTAATAAATTGTAAAGTGGATTGAATAAGTGACTAACATCTATTAATTAGCTGTAGCAAATGTATATACTAGAAGGTTCAATATTCTTAGGACCTTAAAATTAGTCTCTCTTTGTAGAAATTTACATTTATGCATGTTTGTGGAAGCGTTTCAAAGCAAGAAATTCTATAAATGTCACAAAATTGCGGCGGCTCAGAACAGGTGCTTTGTTCTTTTATTTGAGACTACCATTTGGAATACGGTCTATCCTTTCTTCCGTCAACATTTCAACATGCATAACAAAAGGATTATGCATGAAGAGCTTTTGAAACTTCTCTTTCGACAGCGGTACTTCTTACGCGCTATCCAGGGGCGACGTCTCAGCTAAAGTGTATTTTGTATGTCACAGGAAGAATATTGCATGCATTATCTGCTGCGCCGCATTTTCTTATTCAGCCCTAATCTCGTTACATGCTACTTTTGCGCTTACACGGAATAATAATATCTAAGCACTTTGTTTCGGATGCTGCGGAGTCGGTTTGTAATACGTTCCAGCTTAACTTCTCGTTCCTGTACACAGTATGTGCGGCTTGCGGTGCTGATGATAAAAGTCGCCGAAATGAGAAGCTGTCATGTTATGAGCGCGCTGGGAATAGGGGAAAAGTTCAAATAATTATTTTAATTCCGACCAAATTTGCTCTACAACTGTGATGAGCAAAATGGAATTTAAGGATTTAGCTTTAAATCCGTTATTTGCTCCCTATGACGTAGGGAGTCAATTTTCCGTAAGCCCGTGTTATTGGTACAGCTACCGTTGTTAACAATAAGGGTGGGAAGTGAAACGAATTTAGAAGCGGCGCTGATTGCAAATAAATTACTTCTTTCACGCGTATCTTTTCGTGTGATGCTGAATGCTTTTTTATCGAAAAAGAATTGGCCACACTTCTGAACAGCTATGAAATATTAAACAGAGAACTAAACTGCTCAGATACTCGACATAAAAACAATATCATTCTGAAATTCTAAATTCCATTGAAAATTATTACAGTAGGTTCTTTGCCTACAACAAAAGAAAAGCGATATTTACTGTAAATGAACACAATATATAGATATTGCTATGATCATATTTTATCAGCTTTATATGTCAAATAATAATTATTAGTAATTTATAACATAACCAACAAGACAGGTATTGCGCATAAGAATGTCCAGTAAAGGTAATAATTTAAAGTTTAGATTTGTTATAAAATAGCGTAGGTGTTGTAAATAAATAATAGTATGACGTTTTTAGAATAGCTTTGTCTTTGTTCAAAACCAAGGCTTAGCATTTGATGCAACAAATACAAAAACTGTCCAGTGCAAACCAAAGTATTTCGAAATGATTCTACAGCGGTGCAGCAGCTAATAAGTACTTGTACAATGCATAAGCAAGCAACGCACGGGTGGTACAGCGGAGCCCTATAAGGCCCCCAGCTTCAGTGAAAGCGATCCAAAAGGTCATCGAGGTTGCAGCCGACATCCAGGTGGATTCGAGTGCAGCTTTGTGCCTTGCCAACAGCAGGCCGGCAACGACAGAAGTGTTTTGTTATGTGACAACTATTATTGTATAGCAATAGCGGTTACTGCGTAGACATCGACGATTTAAATAAAATTTTAGAGCTGTTTATGTACTGTCAAGACCAGGGGTTATTTTAAATTAATGTCATTCTCATCAGTTAGAAATACTACACCTGTAATATCCTATCAGTGAAATAGCGGGCATAGAAAGTGCGTACAAATAAATGTGTAATCAGCCTTTTCAATCATTGTTTATAGCAAATTAGTAATAGTTTAAAATTTGGATGTAGCGACCTAACTCAGTAGATAGAGTCATTTTAATAATTATAATGTTAGAATAAAAATATTAGCCGGGCACTTTACTAAACTTGCGATAATTAAATCCGATCTAGAGTCATATAATTATTAAAGGTGTAACAATATAAGCATGTCCGAATATACATAATAATTTAGGCATCACATGTTCAAATACACCATGTTGTGGTGGCTGAACTAAAAAACGTACATATTATGGATCAAGATGACAGTTCTAAATACAATATTTAGAGCTTTATACTAACTATATATTTTTTTTAAAATCATATTTAAAAATTGTAACAACGCACAATAAATTTAAGATCCATATTAGATCTTCTTGTAATGAAACAGAAAAGGAAATGATAATAGGATACAATAAAGAGCCTGCCGAGGAACCGAATCTGATTCAGACAATTGAAGGTACTACGTATTTTTTATCGAAATAAGAAGAGTCGAAACGAAGATAGGAGATTTAAATTAGAATTGTTATACGAACATAAACGAATACACCTAGAAGGTATGGAAGAAGAGAAATATGAAATTCCAAAGAAAGTAATAGTAAAAGCAGATAAGCAAAAAGGTCCCGGGTGGTGTAGCTTGATCAAGCGTCCACGTTCAATCAGTAGAGTTAAGCAACGCTCGTTTTGATCAGAACTTGGACGGGAGTTCCACGGCTGCTTCGCTCGGCGGCTCGTGGTACGGCTCTCACGCAATAGTTGGTCCCGGATGTCATAATAACAGCATGACAGTCGTTAGTGCGGTTGGAAGTCCCCATAAATGTACAGCGACGCCTATAATTGGCCTAACGGCTGTTGGCTGAGTACGGAATAAATAAATAAATAATAAAGGAGAAATAAAATTCTGCCCAATCAAATAGCTAGACAGATAGCGAAGCCTATAATACTATAGAGAGGACCCTAATGATAAAAAGCACACTCCTGATAAGAAAGAAAGCATCCAAATGGAGCGTAAGAAGGTAAAAAAAGCGGCCAAGGCTTTAATGACAAATTTCCTAGACCTGGAATGTAAAACATTGAGCTTACAAAGTATAAAGACAAATATGTAATCTCACTATTGACAGATATATGCAACTAAACGGGAAATAAGAAATAAAGTTGGTATAGGTATGTTCACTGTATAAGGAAAAGGAAAAGAAACAATTTGAGAACTACGGTGGGCTAAATAAGATAAACTCTTTAGAAGGGATCTTTAATAAAGTAACTAAGAATAAATAACACATATAAGAGAGGGTCACACATCAAGAGATCAACGAGCTTTGACCCTCGAAAAATCTGGAATAGACAAAATTTTCTGTCGTTGTCAAACAATCGGGCAGTGTAAAAGTAAAAATCAGGAAACGCATCTCAGATTGATAGATCTTGAGAAGGTTTATGACACAGTACCTTAAAAATAATAATACAAGTGATGGAAGAAGCCAATATACCTCGATATCTAATACAATGTGCCTGTAAATAACACAGCTCAAGTACAAGTTGGAAATAGAATGCATGTAGGGTTTACTGTAACTCTAGGAAACAACTTAACAATAAATTCTGTATAGAATTTAAATGTTGGAGCATACATAGCAAAAGTATATATTCAGCAATTGTGAAAACTATTATGACCTATAGGATTC
>CALNHX010013701.1:0-12597 GCA_940337035.1 Agriotes lineatus
AGTAGTGTACCTACAGGCGTTCTGCCTCACTTTGCATGTATCCCGAACGAACTTGGGCGAGGTCGCGGGTCTAGCCGGGGTCAAGGTCATTGGCCTAGCCGGGGCCAAGGTCATTGGCCTCACCTAGGTCACTTGCCACTTCCGGGAATTTTTGGGCTAGATGTCACATTTTGAAAGATTCCCACGATGAATTTTTGGGTTAAAAGTGTCATTTTTTTGAAATTTTATAAGATTTCTACGTTTATCAAAATGTTCCCAGGCCCAACAGGATGTGAGTCATCGTCTGGCAATGCAAAACTAGTTGAGACTTGTAGATGCAGGATGTTATTGAACAATGGCGTCCATTGTTTGAGAAATCTGCACGAAATTGAACAATGAAGCCATTGTTGTCTGGAGATTAAAATGTGCAAAGCTGGTAAAAATAGAACAATGACATCCATTGTTTTAAAATCAGCACGAAATTGGACAATGAAGCTATTGTTGTCTGGAGATTAAAATGTGCAAAGCTGTTAAAAATTGAACAATGAAAGCCATTGTTTGAGAAATCTGCACGATAATTGGACAATGAAGCCATTGTTGTCTGGGGGGGAATTTTTGCTGACCGCCATTATCAGATAAACAAGCTTCAGACATGTCCAGACATGTTTGCAAAGCTGTTAAAAATTTAACAAAGGAACCCATTGTTTGAGGAAAAATCTGCACAACAGCTAAATTGAATGCTGCCTTTGTTTAAAATTTTTTGCTGACGCAGGCCTCCATTATCAGCTGCGACGATGAATAAATAGCGCGGCTCGGCTGTTTGCAAGTTAGTATTACAACGACACACGCGCGCGAACATGTCTGCGACAGACAGCGTTACCGAATTAAGTTCGAACTCAATAAAAACCATCAGAGACGCGATAGCGATTGTAAAATATAGTGATGAGGCTGACAAATGGATTAAACATGTAAATAAAACCATTTTAATTGTTAGTAGATTTATACGTAAGCATAGTTTTAAAAATGAAAATCCATTCAGGCTAGAGGCAAATTTAAGTTTGTTAAAGGGGCAACGGCAATTATTGCGAAATTTAAAAGCAAAATTAGCGAAGAAGGGGGCGGGTGTAGCGAGTGGTCAGCAGCAGCAAAAGAACAAGTTGGTATGGGAAGATGTAGAATCTTGTTTTAACAGTAGAATAAGAACAGGTATGATTGTAAATTTAGGTTATAAGGAACCACAAGAATTTCTTGGAAAAGCATACAGAAGTTTCTCAATAAAAGTGAAACAAATTATAAAAGATAAGTTAATGCTTAAAGCTAACGTAATATTTAGTGCATATTTTATAAAACCTAGTAGTGGCGAGATAGATTTAAAAACGTTTGGTACTAAAAATGAAAAAATTGATTCTGGCACCAATTTAAAAGAGTGGTATGCGACTAATGTTGAGAATAAGTTGTTGACGAAATTAGAAGATTTTCAAGAACGTGATTCAGGTTGGAGTTTGCTTGAGATATTACATTTAAAAGTAAATTTAAATCATTACACACCATTAACAGTAGGTAAATATATTGAGTTACCTAAAGATATTAAAAATAAAAAGGCCGTCATTAACGTAAAAAATGATGAGGAATATTGTTTTTTGTGGTCGGTAGTGTCAGCACTATATCCAATACATAAGAATTCTGATAGAATATTTTCATATCCACATTTCAATGAAGTTTTAAAGTACTCGGGACTAGAATTTCCAATGAAATTAAAAGATATATCAAAATTTGAGACAATGAATGATTTACGTATAAATGTATATGCGCTAGAAAGGAAAAACAAATTTGGTAAAAATTCAGTATTGCCCATATATATTAGTAAAAATACTCAAATTAATAAAGATGCTATACATTTGTTAATGATATCCAACGATGAAGGGCAGTTCCATTTCTGTTGGATAAGAAACTTATCGAGATTGGTTACAACTCAACTGCATAAGTACCACGCTCAAACTTTTGTATGCGATACGTGTTTAAATCATTTCGTAACTAAAGAATCACATTTAAGACATATTAGAAATTGTAATGGTGTAAATGAAACCAAAATCAAAATGCCCGAAGAAGGTACAACAATAGAATTTAAAGACTATAAATACCAGGAAAAAGTACCATTTTCAATCTACGCGGACGTAGAGTGTGTTTTAGAGAAAGAAAAGAATGTTGCAGGGGTTTATCAAAAACATGTTCCATTTAGTGTTGCATATTATTTAAAATGTTCATATGACGATAGTTTATCTCAATTTAATATATATCGTGGTGCTGACTGTATGGAATGGTTTGTAAAAGAATTACAATCTATAGCGTATCAAGTAAATAATATATTGTCAACTATAGAGCCTATGGATATTAGCCAGCAGGAAAACGATTCATTTCAAAAATCGGTATGCTGTTACATTTGTAAACAACCTTTTACCAATAAAGACGTGCGTGTACGTGATCACAATCATCAGACAGGTGAGTATAGAGGTAGTGCTCATCAACACTGTAATCTTAACTATAAAGATGCACATTATATTCCCGTTCTCTTTCATAATCTCAGTGGTTATGACGCTCATTTTATTATAAAACCATTGGCAAAACTGATTATGGGAGATATTAATTTGTTGCCTATAAATAAGGACAAATATATATCATTTACAAAGCATGTGGATGGTACAAATATTGATTTCAGATTTTTAGACTCGTTTCGATTTATGGCTAGCAGTTTAGAACAATTGTCATTAAATTTACCGAACAATTTAAAAACTATTACACGCAAATTTTGCAAGAGCGAAGAAGAATTTGAATTATTACTACGTAAGGGTATCTTTCCATACGACTACCTAGACAATTTTGAAAAGTTGAATGATAAAAGTCTTCCTGACAAAACACAATTTTTTAGTCAGTTGCATGGAACAGCTATTTCAGATGAAAATTATGAACATGCACTGCGTGTTTGGAACACATTTAATATGCAAACTCTAGGTCAGTATGCTGATATGTACCTTACAGTTGATGTTCTACTCTTAGCTGATGTGTTTGAGAATTTTAGAGAGAATTGTATGAAAACGTATGGATTAGATGCTCTACATTTTTACACAGCACCAGGATTGGCATTTCAGGCAATGTTAAAAACTACTAAAGTTAAACTTGAGCTGCTGACAGATGTAGATCAACTGTTGTTTATAGAGAGGGGTATTAGAGGAGGGTTAGCACAGTGTTCGAATCGATACGCTAAAGCTAATAATCGATATATGGGTGAAAAATTCGTAGAAGCCGATCTTGAATCGTATATCCTATATTTAGATATTAATAACATGTACGGGGCCGGGATGTCTGAATATCTACCGTATGGAGGGTTTGAATGGGTAAATGATTTAGATATTCCTAAAATTGATCATTTAAATACTCCAGCAGATTCTGAAACAGGTTATATTTATGAAGTCGATTTAGAATATCCTCAAAATTTATTTGAACTTCACAAAGATTTGCCTCTATGTCCTGACCATTATACACCACCAACATCCAAACAATCAAAATTGACAACCACTTTATTTCAAAAAGAAAACTACGTAATACATTACCGCAATCTGCAGCAAGCTGTAAGTTTAGGGCTAAAAATTGTAAAAATTCACAGAATATTAAAATTTAAGCAATCAGCTTGGCTTAAACCATACATAGATTTAAATACAAAATTAAGACAAGCCGCCAAAAATAATTTTGAAAAGGATTTTTATAAACTTATGAATAACGCTGTATTTGGCAAAACTATGGAAAATGTTAGAAAATACAAAACAATAAAGTTAATTTCTAAATGGGAAGGTAGGTACGGAGCCAGTGCATACATATTAAAACCAAATTTTCACAGCTGTACTATTTTAGATAAAGACTTGGTACTTATAGAATTAAATCAGTTGGAAATAGTTTTTAATAAGCCAATATTCGTTGGATTTTCAATCTTAGATATTTCAAAAATTTTAATTTACGATTTTCATTATAATTATATTAAACAAAAGATGGGTAATCAAGCAAAACTGCTGTACACAGACACTGATAGTCTCATATATCACTTTACCCTTCCAAATATATACGATTTTATACGAGAAGATATTCACAAATTTGATACAAGCGATTATCCTCCGAACAATCCATATAACCTTCCACAAGTTAATAAAAAAGTAATAGGTCTAATGAAAGACGAAATGAGTGGTAAAATAATTACCGAATTTGTTGGTCTACGTGCAAAATTGTATGCTTTCAAAACATTAGAGGATGCTGAGAATGGAGAATTTAAAATTTCAAAGAAAGCTAAAGGTATTACCAGAACTGCTTTGAATAGAATTACATTTGACGATTACAAAGACTGCCTGTTTAATAATGAAACAGTATTTTGCGATCAGAGAACAATTAGATCAAAAACCCACAACGTATTTTCTTTAAAACAAAGAAAAAAGGCTTTAGATCCACATGATGACAAAAGAATAGTAAACTGTATGTATACTGACACTTTACCTTGGGGCTACTGTCCACCAAGCACATTATAAACATGTTCCAATATTTAAATACTAACCATATAAGTTATATATTTTAGCCTAGCGTTGTACACCGCCACCACACAGATATTTTTAAATGGCTTGAGGAAAATATCAGAAAAGCTCAAAATGGTGAAGTCGTTGGTTGAAGAAGCGGTCCATGTTCCGGTCCCTGGCCTTCAACAACACCTCAAGATTATATTGATACTTACACACATTTTTAAGTTCTGTTTCCCTTATGTATAAATAATATGTATATTAATTGAATAAAGCGTATATTTAAGTGTACATTTATTCTCCCTCTCCTTGTCAAGTTTTGCTTTGCATATGAGATAAATACGGTGTATATATTAATGAAATAAAACACATATTAAAAATAAAATGTCTTTTATTTTAATCTTTAATAATTACATGTATAAGTTTATTACCTAACTTAATTTCTATCTTTATGGGATTTAAATCTAGAGGCAGTGTTGGTTCAGGAAGTGTAAAACTATATGTTGCTTGAAACGAAGGAGGTGGTGACGAGGGTGGTGGTGATGGTGACACCTGTTCCAGTTCGGGTTGCTGTAGTGGTGCGCACCCCTCAAAATTTTGTGTTGAGCTTAACCACCCCTGAAAACTAAACAATCACATTTGAAATTGTGCAAATAAAGCTAAAATTAGAAGGAGGCGCAGACTATAAAAAATACTTGTCAATACTTGTGGATGTGAGCGTCTAGGGAATGTGCAAGGTTGCTAAAAAATAAACCGGATGTGAGTCATTGTCTGGAAATGCCAAACTTGTCAAAACCTGCCTGCCTGTCTGCTGCGCAATTAAACAACGAAGCCATTGTTTGAGAAATGTGCAAGGTTGCTAAAACTAAACCGGTTGTCTGGAGTTTTTGCACAGGTCAGCGCGGGAGTCTGCGCGATGGTTTGGCGGGAAATTCAAATTCTGCGTAGGTTTTTGACGGTAAATTTAAATTACACTCAGGTTTTGACGGAAAATTTAAATTCTGTCTAGGTTTTGGCGGGAAATGCAGTCTTCGGTAAAGGCTTTCGACATCATTGTTATCGTAAAACTAATATTTCTATGATTAGTATTCTTATATATATAATATTCCCCCCTACCTTACACTGGCTGCAGGAAATGTTTGCGTAAGCTATAACAGGTCTGAACAAGTAGACATCAGATGCGATTAATGGTTTTGATTATACCACTTGTGCAAAATGTGAACATTTTGTATGGCACATTGAACCCGTTGTGAACTAGTTTGAATCTGTCAGTCTGTCTAACTGTCTAGCTGACTGTCTACCTGTTTACCTGTCTAGCTGTCTATCTGTCTAGCTGTCTACATGTCTAGCTGTCTACCTGTCTAGCTGTCTATCTGTCTAGCTGTCTACCTGTCTAGCTGTCTACCTGTCTATCTGTCTACCTGTTTACCTGTCTACCTGTCTACCTGTCTACCTGTCTACCTGTCTAGCTGTCTACCTGTCTACCTGTCTAGCTGTCTACCTGTCTAGCTGTCTACCTGTCTAGCTGTCTACCTGTCTAGCTGTCTACCTGTCTAGCTGTCTACCTGTCTACCAGTCTACCTGTCTAGCTGTCTACCTGTCTACCTGTCTAGCTGTCTACCTGTCTACCTGTCTAGCTGTCTACCTGTCTACCTGTCTAGCTGTCTACCTGTCTACCTGTCTAGCTGTCTACCTGTCTACCAGTCTACCTGTCTAGCTGTCTACCTGTCTACCTGTCTAGCTGTCTACCTGTCTACCTGTCTAGCTGTCGACCTGTCTACCAGTCTACCTGTCTAGCTGTCTACCTGTCTACTTGTCTAGCTGTCTACCTGTCTAGCTGTCTACCTGTCTAGCTGTCTACCTGTCTACCTGTCTATCTGTCTAGCTGTCTACCTGTCTAGCTGTCTACCTGTCTACCGCTTACATACTTGCGCCGATAATGAAAACGAATCAGTTCAACAATGTCGAGAGATAAGTTCGGTCGTCACATTCAGCACAGAAATATATACTTTTACTGTGAATATTTTAATCTTCAGCATAAACGATTAGCCAATCTTCTATTTGAAGAGGATGCTGTCAACAAGACCCTCCTTAACAAAGAACTTAATAAGATTATTTATCGACTTTCCAAACACCAAAAAACTCTGCTAGAAATAGCAAATGAAATTATTGCAGACATTCATGCTGAATCTGTCTGTCTGTCTGTCTGTCTGTCTGTCTGTCTGTCTATCTGTCTGTCTGTCTATCTGTCTGTCTGTCTGTCTGTCTGTCTGTCTATCTGTCTGTCTATCTATCTGTCTGCCTGTCTGTCTGTCTGTCTGTCTGTCTGTCTGTCTGTCTGTCTGTCTGTCTGTCTGTCTGTCTGTCTGTCTGTCTGTCTGTCTGCCTGTCTGTCTGTCTGTCTGTTTACCAAATTTATAGACACTGATAATGGAGGTCATTAACTACATCTGGTGTAAAGGCCCCATACATTTTAGCAACCTTGTACACTCCCAGATTTTCCCGTCAAAACCTGAGTGTAATTTAAATTTACCGTCAAAAACCTACGCAGAATTTGAATTTCCCGCCAAACCATCGCGCAGACTCCCGCGCTGACCTGTGCAAAAACTCCAGACAACCGGTTTAGTTTTAGCAACCTTGCACATTTCTCAAACAATGGCTTCGTTGTTTAATTGCGCAGCAGACAGGCAGGCAGGTTTTGACAAGTTTGGCATTTCCAGACAATGACTCACATCCGGTTTATTTTTTAGCAACCTTGCACATTCCCTAGACGCTCACATCCACAAGTATTGACAAGTATTTTTTATAGTCTGCGCCTCCTTCTAATTTTAGCTTTATTTGCACAATTTCAAATGTGATTGTTTAGTTTTCAGGGGTGGTTAAGCTCAACACAAAATTTTGAGGGGTGCGCACCACTACAGCAACCCGAACTGGAACAGGTGTCACCATCACCACCACCCTCGTCACCACCTCCTTCGTTTCAAGCAACATATAGTTTTACACTTCCTGAACCAACACTGCCTCTAGATTTAAATCCCATAAAGATAGAAATTAAGTTAGGTAATAAACTTATACATGTAATTATTAAAGATTAAAATAAAAGACATTTTATTTTTAATATGTGTTTTATTTCATTAATATATACACCGTATTTATCTCATATGCAAAGCAAAACTTGACAAGGAGAGGGAGAATAAATGTACACTTAAATATACGCTTTATTCAATTAATATACATATTATTTATACATAAGGGAAACAGAACTTAAAAATGTGTGTAAGTATCAATATAATCTTGAGGTGTTGTTGAAGGCCAGGGACCGGAACATGGACCGCTTCTTCAACCAACGACTTCACCATTTTGAGCTTTTCTGATATTTTCCTCAAGCCATTTAAAAATATCTGTGTGGTGGCGGTGTACAACGCTAGGCTAAAATATATAACTTATATGGTTAGTATTTAAATATTGGAACATGTTTATAATGTGCTTGGTGGACAGTAGCCCCAAGGTAAAGTGTCAGTATACATACAGTTTACTATTCTTTTGTCATCATGTGGATCTAAAGCCTTTTTTCTTTGTTTTAAAGAAAATACGTTGTGGGTTTTTGATCTAATTGTTCTCTGATCGCAAAATACTGTTTCATTATTAAACAGGCAGTCTTTGTAATCGTCAAATGTAATTCTATTCAAAGCAGTTCTGGTAATACCTTTAGCTTTCTTTGAAATTTTAAATTCTCCATTCTCAGCATCCTCTAATGTTTTGAAAGCATACAATTTTGCACGTAGACCAACAAATTCGGTAATTATTTTACCACTCATTTCGTCTTTCATTAGACCTATTACTTTTTTATTAACTTGTGGAAGGTTATATGGATTGTTCGGAGGATAATCGCTTGTATCAAATTTGTGAATATCTTCTCGTATAAAATCGTATATATTTGGAAGGGTAAAGTGATATATGAGACTATCAGTGTCTGTGTACAGCAGTTTTGCTTGATTACCCATCTTTTGTTTAATATAATTATAATGAAAATCGTAAATTAAAATTTTTGAAATATCTAAGATTGAAAATCCAACGAATATTGGCTTATTAAAAACTATTTCCAACTGATTTAATTCTATAAGTACCAAGTCTTTATCTAAAATAGTACAGCTGTGAAAATTTGGTTTTGATATGTATGCACTGGCTCCGTACCTACCTTCCCATTTAGAAATTAACTTTATTGTTTTGTATTTTCTAACATTTTCCATAGTTTTGCCAAATACAGCGTTATTCATAAGTTTATAAAAATCCTTTTCAAAATTATTTTTGGCGGCTTGTCTTAATTTTGTATTTAAATCTATGTATGGTTTAAGCCAAGCTGATTGCTTAAATTTTAATATTCTGTGAATTTTTACAATTTTTAGCCCTAAACTTACAGCTTGCTGCAGATTGCGGTAATGTATTACGTAGTTTTCTTTTTGAAATAAAGTGGTTGTCAATTTTGATTGTTTGGATGTTGGTGGTGTATAATGGTCAGGACATAGAGGCAAATCTTTGTGAAGTTCAAATAAATTTTGAGGATATTCTAAATCGACTTCATAAATATAACCTGTTTCAGAATCTGCTGGAGTATTTAAATGATCAATTTTAGGAATATCTAAATCATTTACCCATTCAAACCCTCCATACGGTAGATATTCAGACATCCCGGCCCCGTACATGTTATTAATATCTAAATATAGGATATACGATTCAAGATCGGCTTCTACGAATTTTTCACCCATATATCGATTATTAGCTTTAGCGTATCGATTCGAACACTGTGCTAACCCTCCTCTAATACCCCTCTCTATAAACAACAGTTGATCTACATCTGTCAGCAGCTCAAGTTTAACTTTAGTAGTTTTTAACATTGCCTGAAATGCCAATCCTGGTGCTGTGTAAAAATGTAGAGCATCTAATCCATACGTTTTCATACAATTCTCTCTAAAATTCTCAAACACATCAGCTAAGAGTAGAACATCAACTGTAAGGTACATATCAGCATACTGACCTAGAGTTTGCATATTAAATGTGTTCCAAACACGCAGTGCATGTTCATAATTTTCATCTGAAATAGCTGTTCCATGCAACTGACTAAAAAATTGTGTTTTGTCAGGAAGACTTTTATCATTCAACTTTTCAAAATTGTCTAGGTAGTCGTATGGAAAGATACCCTTACGTAGTAATAATTCAAATTCTTCTTCGCTCTTGCAAAATTTGCGTGTAATAGTTTTTAAATTGTTCGGTAAATTTAATGACAATTGTTCTAAACTGCTAGCCATAAATCGAAACGAGTCTAAAAATCTGAAATCAATATTTGTACCATCCACATGCTTTGTAAATGATATATATTTGTCCTTATTTATAGGCAACAAATTAATATCTCCCATAATCAGTTTTGCCAATGGTTTTATAATAAAATGAGCGTCATAACCACTGAGATTATGAAAGAGAACGGGAATATAATGTGCATCTTTATAGTTAAGATTACAGTGTTGATGAGCACTACCTCTATACTCACCTGTCTGATGATTGTGATCACGTACACGCACGTCTTTATTGGTAAAAGGTTGTTTACAAATGTAACAGCATACCGATTTTTGAAATGAATCGTTTTCCTGCTGGCTAATATCCATAGGCTCTATAGTTGACAATATATTATTTACTTGATACGCTATAGATTGTAATTCTTTTACAAACCATTCCATACAGTCAGCACCACGATATATATTAAATTGAGATAAACTATCGTCATATGAACATTTTAAATAATATGCAACACTAAATGGAACATGTTTTTGATAAACCCCTGCAACATTCTTTTCTTTCTCTAAAACACACTCTACGTCCGCGTAGATTGAAAATGGTACTTTTTCCTGGTATTTATAGTCTTTAAATTCTATTGTTGTACCTTCTTCGGGCATTTTGATTTTGGTTTCATTTACACCATTACAATTTCTAATATGTCTTAAATGTGATTCTTTAGTTACGAAATGATTTAAACACGTATCGCATACAAAAGTTTGAGCGTGGTACTTATGCAGTTGAGTTGTAACCAATCTCGATAAGTTTCTTATCCAACAGAAATGGAACTGCCCTTCATCGTTGGATATCATTAACAAATGTATAGCATCTTTATTAATTTGAGTATTTTTACTAATATATATGGGCAATACTGAATTTTTACCAAATTTGTTTTTCCTTTCTAGCGCTTATACATTTATACGTAAATCATTCATTGTCTCAAATTTTGATATATCTTTTAATTTCATTGGAAATTCTAGTCCCGAGTACTTTAAAACTTCATTGAAATGTGGATATGAAAATATTCTATCAGAATTCTTATGTATTGGATATAGTGCTGACACTACCGACCACAAAAAACAATATTCCTCATCATTTTTTACGTTAATGACGGCCTTTTTATTTTTAATATCTTTAGGTAACTCAATATATTTACCTACTGTTAATGGTGTGTAATGATTTAAATTTACTTTTAAATGTAATATCTCAAGCAAACTCCAACCTGAATCACGTTCTTGAAAATCTTCTAATTTCGTCAACAACTTATTCTCAACATTAGTCGCATACCACTCTTTTAAATTGGTGCCAGAATCAATTTTTTCATTTTTAGTACCAAACGTTTTTAAATCTATCTCGCCACTACTAGGTTTTATAAAATATGCACTAAATATTACGTTAGCTTTAAGCATTAACTTATCTTTTATAATTTGTTTCACTTTTATTGAGAAACTTCTGTATGCTTTTCCAAGAAATTCTTGTGGTTCCTTATAACCTAAATTTACAATCATACCTGTTCTTATTCTACTGTTAAAACAAGATTCTACATCTTCCCATACCAACTTGTTCTTTTGCTGCTGCTGACCACTCGCTACACCCGCCCCCTTCTTCGCTAATTTTGCTTTTAAATTTCGCAATAATTGCCGTTGCCCCTTTAACAAACTTAAATTTGCCTCTAGCCTGAATGGATTTTCATTTTTAAAACTATGCTTACGTATAAATCTACTAACAATTAAAATGGTTTTATTTACATGTTTAATCCATTTGTCAGCCTCATCACTATATTTTACAATCGCTATCGCGTCTCTGATGGTTTTTATTGAGTTCGAACTTAATTCGGTAACGCTGTCTGTCGCAGACATGTTCGCGCGCGTGTGTCGTTGTAATACTAACTTGCAAACAGCCGAGCCGCGCTATTTATTCATCGTCGCAGCTGATAATGGAGGCCTGCGTCAGCAAAAAATTTTAAACAAAGGCAGCATTCAATTTAGCTGTTGTGCAGATTTTTCCTCAAACAATGGGTTCCTTTGTTAAATTTTTAACAGCTTTGCAAACATGTCTGGACATGTCTGAAGCTTGTTTATCTGATAATGGCGGTCAGCAAAAATTCCCCCCCAGACAACAATGGCTTCATTGTCCAATTATCGTGCAGATTTCTCAAACAATGGCTTTCATTGTTCAATTTTTAACAGCTTTGCACATTTTAATCTCCAGACAACAATAGCTTCATTGTCCAATTTCGTGCTGATTTTAAAACAATGGATGTCATTGTTCTATTTTTACCAGCTTTGCACATTTTAATCTCCAGACAACAATGGCTTCATTGTTCAATTTCGTGCAGATTTCTCAAACAATGGACGCCATTGTTCAATAACATCCTGCATCTACAAGTCTCAACTAGTTTTGCATTGCCAGACGATGACTCACATCCTGTTGGGCCTGGGAACATTTTGATAAACGTAGAAATCTTATAAAATTTCAAAAAAATGACACTTTTAACCCAAAAATTCATCGTGGGAATCTTTCAAAATGTGACATCTAGCCCAAAAATTCCCGGAAGTGGCAAGTGACCTAGGTGAGGCCAATGACCTTGGCCCCGGCTAGGCCAATGACCTTGACCCCGGCTAGACCCGCGACCTCGCCCAAGTTCGTTCGGGATACATGCAAAGTGAGGCAGAACGCCTGTAGGTACACTACTCAACTCGTCTTGTACCCCTCGATACCCTCGGAGTATAAGGCG
>CALNHX010013702.1:0-12543 GCA_940337035.1 Agriotes lineatus
CTAACAGAATAGCTGTGGACTAAAACCATAGAAGAAATAATGGACATACAAATTAAGCAGCAAATGGAATTGGGTGGGACACACATTACAAGAAATACACTTGAGTAGAACCCATATGGGAACAGAGTCAGAGGTTGGCAAAGAATAACTCGAAAAAGATTGCGATTAAAAGAAGCATTAAAGGCAATGGGAGTTTTCTGGGGAAAAATTTGAGGCAATAACCAGCAATAGGACCCAATGGAAACACTTTGTTGAGGCCCTATGCCTCGTAGAGGAGTAAAAGGAACTTATATATACATAATTATATTTTAAATATAACAGCATTATAACTAAATTTAAAGTCGAGGTGAGAATGGGGACAAGCATCTTTCATTCATTCATTGTGTTAGCAAATGTGAGCATTTTTTTATGTAATCAACAGCAAGTGATATAATGTATGATTACATATAGGAAGTGCACATAAAATATTTACAAGATAAAATCATGGAAACTCCAGCTGCATATGAAATAAGCCTGACGGAGAAAGATTCAACAAATTCCCATCAATTTTGTTTGGAATTTTAATTCAAAATAGGTGAGCATAATAGCTTTAAACTATGTTAGCAACTTTAATAGCTTTTGATGTGACAATTTATTGTATCTTTGTAACTTTTCCATTTTCATGTCAATCTTTTTCAGAACAGTGAAAAAAGAAAGTGAGGGAATCAAAGCGATAAAACCATATGTAAAAATTAAAAAATACATCATAAGTTTTCGACGAGCATTAGCAAAAACATCTGTGAATTTTTATTTTAATATCCTTTCCCACTTTTTACTAAAATTACGAAAACCCAATTTTAATCCCCCCCCCCCCCCCCAATATCTCTGTAAGGGACCAACGTTTACAGGAACATTTTTAATCCTTATGAAGGACTCAATCTGAAACAAATCTTTAGCTACGGCTATTTGTTTCGTCAATTATTCATCTATTCCGGGCCAGCCTGTATATGTTCACTCGAGTTATGATTTGCTGTATTTCAAATGATACCAAATTTGCTTCGCGCGAGCTCTCTGATTTTGGTTTTCCCCAAATAATTCCTTATCATTATGCGCCAGCCGCAGCGGTCTTTTTCCGTCCGTGATTTCATTTAACTTTCGCTTTTGGTTGGAGCAACTCGTTCCAAGAAGGCATCTTGTGTGCTATATTGCACCTCAATTATTTAATTTTGTTTGTGGGCTGATGACTGAAATCAGGTATGTTTGCGCTACGTTGTTTGATATTCAAGTTTAGTAATTTCCCTTTTCTTATTAGCTCTTAAACGCCGTTTTTAAACGACTTCTTATTTGGGTCTTCTGATTGACGCCACGTTTGATGTCATAATTGACACCGTAATTAATAACTTGGGTATGAATTAGTCGGCCTATTTCCACAGTTTATATTATTGAATCGCGACGTTTCGGAAGATAATTCTGCTTCCGTCATCAGGCGTAGTCTTGAGAAGGACTGGTTTTTGCACTTGGAGTTAGTTTTTAACTGCACAAGTATTGACACACTATGTTTACAATTAAATGTCAAAACTTGACATTTGATTTTTAAATGACATCGAACCTGGAACCTTTCGATTTGTAAGTCGGATGCTTTACCACTGAGACACCGGGGGCTCTGATATACGCTTCCCTTTTTGTGAGTAGTCTATTGCACATGGTGCGTAGTATCTTTATTGCGCAGGTGTATTGCGTCTTAGTTCTTCGCGCATTATTGGCATCCAGATGGGTTTCATTTCTATGCTGGCTTGGCTTATCGGTTCTTCTGCCAATGCTATGTAAGTGGCTTCTTTGAGTTTTCGTCGAGTTTTGTTCTCTTCCTTCGCCACTATTTGAATGTTGTCCCATTGGATTCTGTGGTCTTCATTCCAGACATGTTCGGCGATTTTGGATTTGTCTGTTTCGCCCTTTCGGATGTTATTTTTGTGTTCCGAAGTTCTGACTCTTCGAGGTCGACTACTTTCGCCAATGTATGCTCTGCCGCATTCGCATGGTAGGTTGTATACACAATTTTTGGAACTTTGGTCTTCATTGTGTGGTTTGGTTTTAGTTAGTATTCCCCTGAGTGTTTTTGTGGATTTGAAGGTAGTGCGTATTTTGTATTTGTTGCCTGATTTCGTATTCTGTCCGAGGTACCTGGTATGTATGGTATTACCGCCGTATATTTAGGTTCTTCTTTGTTTTCGTTGGTTACCCTTTCCTTTCTGTTTAGGTTAGTTGTTATATCTGGGTAGCCATTTTCTTTAAGTGTCTGCGCGATAGTTTTTCTTTCTTTTCTCAGGTCCTCTTGGTCTGAGCATATCATCTCAGCTCTATCGTACAGGCATCTCACCACACCTAATTTCACACTTTTGTGATGATTGGAGCCGAAGTGTAGCTACCTACCCGTGTGTGTAGGTTTCCTGTACACACTCGTACCGAATGTGTTCTCATTCCTGTGTACTAGTACATCTAGGAATGGAAGTTTGTTATCTGACTCCATTTCCATTGTGAATTTGATAGAGGGTGCGCGGCTGTTAAGATGTTCTAGGAATCCATCTAATTTGTGCCTGCCGCGTTGCCAGATTACGAAGGTATCATCTACATATCGAAGCCATATCATTGGTTTGTCTGTGAATTCGGATATCGCTTGTTCTTCAAAATCTTCCATGTATATATTGCTCACTATAGGGGATAGTGGGGAACCCATAGCCATTCCAAACTCCTGTAAGTAGAATTTATCTTCTACTTGGAAGTATGTTGTTTTGATACACATCGTCAGTAGTTCCATGATCGTGTTTACCGAGAGTTGCGTGCGTTCGTCTAACGTTTCATCATTTTCCAGTCTGCGTCTTATGATAGTTAGTGCGACGTCTGTGGGCACATTTGTGAATAAGCTCACAATGTCGAAGCTTACCAGGATTTCTTCGTGGTTAGGTTGGATGTTTTTGATGGTTTCCACGAAGTGCTTTGTATTCTTGACCATGGATTGTGTTTTTCCCGTTAAGGGAGTCAATATTTTAAGCAGGAAGTGGGCTAGCGGGTGACAAGGAGAATTCCTTGAGCTCACAATTGGTCTCAGAGGGATACCTTCCTTGTGTATTTTTGGTAGACCGTATAGATGTGGTGGTTTGCTGTAGTGAGGAGTAAGACTAGTTCTCTGGTAATCGGAGAATTCCTCTTTGTGTTTGAATAGCGCTTTGTATATCTGCCGTTCGATTGATGGTGTGGGGTCTTTGTTGATTATTTTGTATTCGCCCCCATCGATTAGTTCTTGGAGCTTACTAATGTTAGTTTCCATATCCATTACTATAGTTGCATTTCCTTTGTGTGCCGGAAGAATCTTGATGGATGTGTCCCTTTTCAGGGAAGCGATTGCTCTCCTTTCGGAGTTTGAAATGTTAGGTCTTAATCTTCTAGAAGAATCTAGGATTAACCTGACCTTACTTCTATATTCTTCGGCTTCTTCGGGATCTAATTTTATAGCTGTTTCTTCGACTGCAGTTATTATATCGACTTTCGGGATATACTTTGGTGTTACGGCAAAGTTTAGGCCTTTATCCAGAATCTTTATTTCATTTTCGTCCAACTGTCTTTTAGAGATGTTAATGACAGTGTTCTTTCTGTAGTTAGTAGTGTTTGGTTCTTTCTTTTTAATTAGCTTTTCCAATTTCTTCCTGTGAATTTCTTTATGATGTTCCTTGGTCTTGGAATAACTGTTTCTGGTAGCAGCATTTATTCTATCAAAGTCTTGTTCGCTCACTCTATTACGAATGGTTTCTCTAATCTTGTTAGATTCTTGTTTTAGCTGGTGCTTTCTGAAACGGTGATGTTTAATTCGTTCTTTGACTAACGCTTCGCTAGCTCTCTTTGCGATCTGAGATGTTCTTCGGCTGTGTATTGGAATTTTGATGTTAAGCCCTGTTGGAATCACATTGTACTCACGGGCTTTGCAGAGGAAGGTTAGATGGTTTTCCTCAAGTGCTAACTTGTTCATAGATGTTTCAAGCTTTCTGAATAGTTGTTTGACTTCGGGGCCGTACCGAGTATCTAAATTTGATCTGAAAGTATTTTCATACACAATGAGACCACAGTTACAAAATACACAGCCGAAGAACATCTCAGATCGCAAAGAGAGCTAGCGAAGCGTTAGTCAAAGAACGAATTAAACATCACCGTTTCAGAGAGCACCAGCTAAAACAAGAATCTAACAAGATTAGAGAAACCATTCGTAATAGAGTGAGCGAACAAGACTTTGATAGAATAAATGCTGCTACCAGAAACAGTTATTCCAAGACCAAGGAACATCATAAAGAAATTCACAGGAAGAAATTGGAAAAGCTAATTAAAAAGAAAGAACCAAACACTACTAACTACAGAAAGAACACTGTCATTAACATCTCTAAAAGACAGTTGGACGAAAATGAAATAAAGATTCTGGATAAAGGCCTAAACTTTGCCGTAACACCAAAGTATATCCCGAAAGTCGATATAATAACTGCAGTCGAAGAAACAGCTATAAAATTAGATCCCGAAGAAGCCGAAGAATATAGAAGTAAGGTCAGGTTAATCCTAGATTCTTCTAGAAGATTAAGACCTAACATTTCAAACTCCGAAAGGAGAGCAATCGCTTCCCTGAAAAGGGACACATCCATCAAGATTCTTCCGGCACACAAAGGAAATGCAACTATAGTAATGGATATGGAAACTTACATTAGTAAGCTCCAAGAACTAATCGATGGGGGCGAATACAAAATAATCAACAAAGACCCCACACCATCAATCGAACGGCAGATATACAAAGCGCTATTCAAACACAAAGAGGAATTCTCCGATTACCAGAGAACTAGTCTTACTCCTCACTACAGCAAACCACCACATCTATACGGTCTACCAAAAATACACAAGGAAGGTATCCCTCTGAGAGCAATTGTGAGCTCAAGGAATTCTCCTTGTCACCCGCTAGCCCACTTCCTGCTTAAAATATTGACTCCCTTAACGGGAAAAACACAATCCATGGTCAAGAATACAAAGCACTTGTGGAAACCATCAAAAACATCCAACCTAACCACGAAGAAATCCTGGTAAGCTTCGACATTGTGAGCTTATTCACAAATGTGCCCACAGACGCGGCACTAACTATCATAAGACGCAGACTGGAAAATGATGAAACGTTAGACGAACGCACGCAACTCTCGGTAAACACGATCATGGAACTACTGACGATGTGTATCAAGACAACATACTTCCAAGTAGAAGATAAATTCTACTTACAGGAGTTTGGAATGGCTATGGGTTCCCCACTATCCCCTATAGTGAGCAATATATACATGGAAGATTTTGAAGAACAAGCGATATCCGAATTCACAGACAAACCAAGGATATGACTTCGATATGTGGATGATACCTTCGTAATCTGACAACGCGGCAGGCACAAATTAGATGGATTCCTAGAACATCTTAACAGCCGCGCACCCTCTATCAAATTCACAATGGAAATGGAGTCAGATAACAAACTTCCATTCCTAGATGTACTAGTACACAGGAATGAGAACACATTCGGTACGAGTGTGTACAGGAAACCTACACACACGGGTAGGTAGCTACACTTCGGCTCCAATCATCACAAAAGTGTGAAATTAGGTGTGGTGAGATGCCTGTACGATAGAGCTGAGATGATATGCTCAGACCAAGAGGACCTGAGAAAAGAAAGAAAAACTATCGCGCAGACACTTAAAGAAAATGGCTACCCAGATATAACAACTAACCTAAACAGAAAGGAAAGGGTAACCAACGAAAACAAAGAAGAACCTAAATATACGGCGGTAATACCATACATACCAGGTACCTCGGACAGAATACGAAGAGCAGGCAACAAATACAAAATACGCACTACCTTCAAATCCACAAAAACACTCAGGGGAATACTAACTAAAACCAAACCACACAATGAAGACCAAAGTTCCAAAAATTGTGTATACAACCTACCATGCGAATGCGGCAGAGCATACATTGGCGAAAGTAGTCGACCTCTAAGAGTCAGAACTTCGGAACACAAAAACAACATCCGAAAGGGCGAAACAGACAAATCCAAAATCGCCGAACATGTCTGGAATGAAGACCACAGAATCCAATGGGACAACATTCAAATAGTGGCGAAGGAAGAGAACAAAACTCGACGAAAACTCAAAGAAGCCACTTACATAGCATTGGCAGAAGAACCGATAAGCCAAGCCAGCATAGAAATGAAACCCATCTGGATGCCAATAATGCGCGAAGAACTAAGACGCAATACACCTGCGCAATAAAGATACTACGCACCATGCGCAATAGACTACTCACAAAAAGGGAAGCGTATATCAGATCCCCCGGTGTCTCAGTGGTAAAGCATCCGACTTACAAATCGAAAGGTTCCAGGTTCGATGTCATTTAAAAATCAAATGTCAAGTTTTGACATTTAATTGTAAACATAGTGTGTCAATACTTGTGCAGTTAAAAACTAACTCCAAGTGCAAAAACCAGTCCTTCTCAAGACTACGCCTGATGACGGAAGCAGAATTAGCTTCCGAAACGTCGCGATTCAATAATATAAACTGTGGAAATAGGCCGACTAATTCATACACAATGAGACCACAGTTACAAAATACTTTCAGATCAAATTTAATAACTTGGGCCCGCAATTCCTTTCTGGAATGTCATTTTGAGCTTGCCAGTTCGTAACGAGGACCGTCCGTTTCATTATCAATTTCGGCCGCGAAGTCGGTGCTGCTGTTGGCATGGAACGCTAAGATAATCTTGGACCGATTCATCGCCTACATGCGACGTTGTTTTGTCACAATCCAGGTTAGTCTTATTTCAACGTTTGTTGATAACCCCGTCTGCCCATGAATTGTTGGCTGAATTGATTCCAACGGCGCTTCACCACAACTAACAAATTTACAATATACAAATTTAATCTACGTTAAAACGCAATGTATTAATTGTTCACCAATTTACGATTCACAAATTTAATCTATTACAAAATGCTCATTTGAATACGTATTAAGTAATTTTTGTAAAAAGTGCCCTCACGCCATTTTACTATCATTACCGAGATAACGGTTAAAACATATGACTGTGGTAAGCTTACTCCTTCATTGAGTTGTGGTCACATTCAATCCAAGAGCCCAAAAGAGGTTCATATATTTTTTACTGTGCGTGCTGCATTTTCAGCATAAGTAAAATACTGTATTCAGACATTTTGATACTGTGACAATTAATTTAAGGACTTAATATCGATGTTGCAAGGCAACTATGAATTGTTAATTAAATAAACTTAATTGTTTGCTATGACTTTATTTATTTCTCAAAATCTGTGATTTCTGGCGCCCTGTTTTTTATTAAAAGAGCTTGCAGTAGTACAGCTGATGATAAGAATCTGCGACCCAAGGCCGCCGAGATTGAGTTAACTAGGTCATTACGGTAAGTACAAACCTTTCAGAGCTACCGTGGTGTATAAATGATAAGGGGGTTGATCTGCGATTATACTACCATTGATTATTATTAGTAATCGATCTCAGGTTGGCTTCTTTATTGTTTTAAATCTAGGTCCCAACTTTGACAAACTATTTCATGACCATCCTGTATATTGTTTTTCCTGCCACGCTACTCCAGTATTCTGTTTTGAACTAGTTGTTTTGAATATTAACAAATTACGACTTTAATAAACATCCCTTTATTGTGACGTTTAACTCCAAAATGGTTAATGTAACCTCTAATTTTTTCACGACATACTTTCCAATATTTTTCTATTTTTAGCTATAAATTCAATACTATAAGTAGTTGGTGTTAAGGTAAATGAAGAACCTATCTTTATCGAAACAGAAAAACACAATTTACGTATTTACCAAAATCTACCACATTTTATGAGTGCAATCCACGGATGTCCCTACACCACACTGTGGCAACACTGGGGTACGTTTATAAATTTAGGCGACTGGTAGAGTGAAGGGTAGGACACGTGATCATCACTCTAGCCAACGTTTTTAAACGGTGTCGCGGTAATAATAAACTAGTTGACAGATACATAACCTCTTTTATTCGACCAAAGAATGGAAAATAGAAAGAGAAAACTTGCAGTGGGTGGACTGGCTATTTCCCTAAGCAAGAAAATGTTTCAAGAGTGTCTCTTAATGACGACAGTGATAGACGAGGAGGCGCATGATGATGTGACTATAAGAATTAAGCCCCTGCGAATTGAAAATTATGTAGAACGACTAGTGCCTAACTTATCAAATGAGCAATTTCAGTAGCATTTTAGACTAGAGCAACTTATGACAGATTGCTGCCTATTATTAATGAATTAATATATAAAAAAACTGTTAGAGGAAGGTCAGCTATGAACGCTGAAAAGCAGTTACTGACTACATTGTGGTTGCTCGCAACTCCAGATTTTTATAAGTAAAAAATAACTTTTCTTATGATTATTTAAACGCGAATAAAAATGTTTTTTAGATCAGTAGGAGAGATTTGACATGGGGAAAAACTCATTGTCTGTGGCATTTTTCAGAGTTGTACTTGCTGTAAATAAACTATCGTACACTGTTATAAAATGGCCAACAAGGGCGAACATCGAGAAAGTAAAGAACATTTATTATCAAATAGCTGGGGTCGATAACGTAATAGGTACAATAGATGGAACATTTATTCCCATAAAGGCACCGAAATTAGATCCAGAGGTATATTGAAAAGGTTATGTTCTTTTAATTTAATATGATTAATTAAATAAATGATTAAGAACCACCTCGCAAATATTTTATTTCTAAGACGATTAAAAGGAATTGTAATTTACTAACTCGTTGAAATAAATGGTTATATGCCCTGTTGCTATTTTATTTATCTGCAAGTATTAACAATTATTATGGCTAGCTCAAATTTCGGTAAAGCATTTACTCTTTCTCTCGGTTAGGTTCAATTGGGCTGAATGTATAATTCTTAATTTAACTTAACACGATTCTGTACTTCGTCTTTGTACTACTGCGCACAAGCAAATACTCGAAAGTAGGTCATATGTTAAACTAAAATAGTTCCGCTGGCAAAGTGTGATTGTAAATTTAAAAAACAAAGTGTAAATTTATCACAGCTCCACCGGTAAATATTTGAATTAAGCTGTTTCGCGGCATTGGCATCATTTGTTTTTCTAGCATTTGTTAAAGGGGGCCCACATCTACGCACCAATTGTTTTAGTAGGCGTCGTTTCAGAATCTAACTGTCACATAACCCCAAATTATGGAGTTGGGCTATTCTGCGGTCTGGATTCACTGTTGTTGTTGTCGAACTTATACCGGGCTCGAAGGCGACGCTGGTCTCGTACTCGGACTGCTATAAGCCTGATGCTGCTGCAACTCCTCGGGCACGTCCTCACGTAGCTGCTTGCTGCTCTGGAGTTTTCCCCTCTGGGCTGTCTCAACTTGTAGGCCTCCACGCAGAGATCGTAACGGGTTGCTCCCGAATTTAGGTTATGGTCACTCGGGCTCGCAGAACTTTACAACTTGAAGCGTTGGATTTTGATGCAATTAACACCACACGACCACAAAATTGCACTGAATTGACTGGTATAATTTTTATATTTAAAATAATTTGTTTATGATATAAAAATTTACTTTATTTGGGAGTGCTTGATTTCACCTGTCTGATTTTCCACACAATTTTTAGTTCATCTGCTGTGTGCTTTTCTTCATTTTTATATAACCCTGGCTTGTTGATTCTTACAATTTTCCATAAAATGCCTTAATTTCAGCCTTCTTAGCTGCTCGTTTCAACGTTCATTAGCTTATCTAGCTTTTCCTACCTTTCTTTTAAAAACCCTGACAAATATTTCACTGTTTAACGTTACTTGAATTAGTAGCTTCAATTTATTGCCTATGCAAACCATTTTGAAATTAATAGTTCGGCCATTACTTTGCACAAACCTCATATTTTAAATTTTATCTTACATTCAACTTAAGATCGTTGTGAGAATTGAGCTTTGCTTAAACCGTTCTTTAATTAATTATACTGCTATTAATTGGCATCTCTTTATCAATGCATTCAATCTATTATATTCAAGTTTAGCCTTGCAGTTATATAAAATACCTCACCCTGAGCTTTAATAAAATGTCCATTAATTTGGCAATGCTATCAGAGTTGAGTTTCTAGGGTTTAATACCATCGCAATATATGCCAGAACAAAGGGGTAGTTCAGGGCGTGACCACTTATAGTTTACACATTAAGTCAGATAAGCACAGTTTATTGATTGAAAACTAAAATACCTAATAAATAGCCAGCAATGGTGAAGCAAATATAACTAGTAATAAGGGTGGAAACAGTAATGGTCCAGTGCCCGCAACTCCTTCCAACACATGTGCTTTTCTATACCAGAATGCCCTCATCTCGGCAACGCTACTCATTCCCAGATTGTTTGGGTCTTGCACAGTTCAAACGAAACATGACATAACTACAAAACATAACTCATGGGCGGAGACATTAGTCCAAATATCTTCGGTGCCGACATATATTACAAGAAAATGTGATTATGCTATTACACTACAAGCTATATGCAATGCACAATTAAAATTCACTGATTGTTACGTTGGGTATCCTGGACCAGTGAGAGATACATGAATTTTCCGCAACTCGGATATTTACAAGGATGTTTTAGAAGACACAAGGAAATATTTTCCAAATGAGGAATTAATTGTTGGAGATAAAGCTTATCCTGTGTTATCGTGGTGTATGCCACCGTATATAGATAGAGGCAATCTAAATGCCTCTAAAAGGAATTTCAACCACACGATCTCTCAAACTAGACAATGTATTGAAAGATCGTTTGCTCTTCTGTTCGGAAGATTTAGACACCTTAAGTATTTAGATATGAACAGAACCGATTTAATATCGGCAACAGTACTTGTCTGTTGTGTCTTATATAATCTTTGTTTAAACGACACTGATCTACACATTGACGAATACATTAATGAAGGAATTAATAATGTTCCTGAAAATGATAATTTGGAGAGAGTTTTAACGATAGAATACTAGTGAACCGGGAAGGCGCTTATAGAAAGAGGGATAATTTGTGCGCATTATTATACGATTTGATTCAATAATTTCTTTTATTCAAATTAAAAATTTATTGTATGGTGTTACACTTATGTAATCATATTAAATTCAGAACATAATCAAGAAAATTAATGAGCAGTTATTTCAAAAACTACTTAAATTAAAAAAAAATACATTTTAAACATAATAGTTAAGCTTAAACAATTAATCGGTCACTTATAGTTTTTCTATTAATTTAGACATCATTTTTTCAAAGCTGTCTATTGCCTTTTGCTGTATATTCGGTTCGGTTATATCTTGTTTAGTTCATTTTATTTTTTTTTAGGTGTTTGTTCTTCATCGTCTGAAACCGACATCACATTAATACAAATTTAGTAACGTATTATTTAACATATCTGTGTTGTTTACGCTGTTGTTAGGCCTAGATGATGATGCAATCGCTAGAGGTTCTACATTCGCTTTCTTGCCAAATATCTCGTCCATCTGGTCAAAATAATCAAAGGGCATTGGTGCAGCCCCACTTCGTTTTTTGTTATCAATTACTTTCATGTACCGCATTTTCAAATATTTAAATGTATCTTTGCACTGAGTACTTGAAGATTGCAATCCCTCGGTGTCCAAATCACCAGCTATTTTTTGGTACACAAAGTCATTTCTAATGGACGTACTTAAAAACTCTATTTCGTAGTTTTTGTACAAGTAAATTAATCACGGTCAATTTCTTCCTGTATATGTTTGATTTCAATTCCACATATCTTAGTAATGTGATCTGTTACTGGCACATATATGCAGGAACCAGCTAAAATATAAATGTTAGTATCAGTATCTATTTCTAATATAAACGTATTATTAACTTACTTTTTCTATCACACAAAAGAAGTTCGTCCGATTGATTGGTGATAATTTCACCTTTATCATCAGTAACAACATCATGGCTAAAGGTAGTTATAGCTTGAGCCATTTTAATTTCTGTGTATACACTTGCACACAGAGCAAAAACGATTGATTGCACCTTTGTATTTCTAATGCACGTATTCTAACCTTGTTCCAATCACTTGACTAATATCTATTTGTTTATATTTTATACTACATTCAAAATTATGTTTGAGGACATTCTTTACCAACTGCACATACATTGGTTGCTTGTTTTTAATACTTCAAATCTAATTTTTAGAAACAGTTCTTTAAATATCTACAATTTTTTCCAATTGTCTAACACTGAAAAGTGCCTATGAAGCAGTTCGTAAGATTTACGTTAAAATTTTTAGTTTATACAGGAATTGCTAATTACTCATTCAAAACTTCTCAGTACCAATATGTGTAGCAAGTAGATATCAGTTTCTTATTTTGTGGAAAAATGGCAAACACGCATTACATATATTTCCCGACAGAATTGTAATGGCACAGTAATAGATGTATTAGATGAGTTTGGGTTGTTCTAACACTAAATTAACTATTTAATC
>CALNHX010013703.1:0-12495 GCA_940337035.1 Agriotes lineatus
GCTATTGCAAAGTCATCATTGAATTGGATGCGATACAAAGCATTTGCCATCTGGAAGAGCTGGTTGGTTGTTGAGGTTGGTGTATGAGACTTTAATAGTGTTCTATCCATTGTCACACCGTGGATTCGAATTGAAGTAGGAATTCTGGTTGGAGATACAAACACTTGCGACAAAATAAGCTGGTTGAATTTGTACTTTTTTGACAGGAGAATTGGATCCATTCAGTTAAGAGACGATAACCAGGTATATGTAAAAAATACACATTAATCAATTTCAACAGTGAAATAATAAATTAAATGCATAAATACTTAAGCTTGTTAAGATATATAACTAATATGTATTGATTGAATGTGAATGCAGCTTAAATGTCATATTAATAGTTTGACAGTGACAATTGAGAGTTCTCAAATAATTCTGATATAACTTTTCATTAACCAAACAATTTTTATTTTGATAGTATTTTTCTAACGCAAGAACCTACGCGAGATAAGAGAGATTGTTCTATTACCTGAGCTATAAAAATAAATAAATAATTTCATTAAATAAATTTGAATTAGGGCATATATATTATTTAAAATATTCTGAATTATATAAACAAGAATAACTTAGTAACAAAGCGTGTAAGGCGCGACACACTGTATATAATTTGCTGATAATTAGTGCTACGAATAATTTTTTACAATTCTTTTAATTGCCGTACTAAACATATAAATTATAATCCCTACATTTACCATGCCGTTTTATTTTTAAGTGCAACCCGTGCAGCATGCAATGCCTTCTTTTTTGCACTTTTTTTCGAACAAAAATTTTCTTCAACTTTAAACCTTTATAAAAGGACCATCAAAAAGGACTGATTATTTTATTTTCTAGATAAACATTTATTGTCATAAGTTACAAATTTAAACAAAACGGTTTGTTGAAGTGTAAGAACAGGAGAATTATTTATCAAATATTGTATGCCACAAGCGGCCTCCATCGTTTTCAATACATTCTTCTAAACCATGGACGAAATTAAACATGAATCTAATAAGTATTCCTGCGAAATAGCTCAAATTTCTGCTTCAATGCTTGTTTTAAGTTCGCCAATTGTTTTTGGTTTTGCAATATAAACTTTACTTTTTAGGTAACCCCAAAGAAAAAAATCTGGAGCATTGCGAACATTAAATTCTCTTCGAAACAAGCGTTGCACTTGAGTAATTGAATTAACTTTTATAAATTGTTCAACAAAAAAAAAACACGTTGTGGCACTGGCCATTTTGCTAAGTGTCAAAAGATTCTACAATTGTTTTATACACCTCTCCAAAGTATATTCTTTAAAATAATGTAAGACATATAGCGATTGCTGTGACATTTAATTACTTCCTTTTACAATACAGTAAGTATTGGATTCACTCCAAATATTCGAAATTGAGTTTTCAACAGATCTTCAAGTTTTAGAGTCCCCTGAACCAAAAAAACATGTTTTTGTTCATTGGTTTGTGTGTCAGTTTGACTGTCCGTTAGTCGGTGTGTCTGTCTGTCAGTGAACAGAATATCTTAAAAACGAAAAGAGGTATGACGTTGAAACTTCATACCTATATAAGTTTTTTGTACTATCTAGATGTGACAGCAAGCTTTTGAAGAAAATCGTATAACCGGAAGTATGGCGTTTACTCTTGTGATTTTTCAGTGTCTTTCGGTGTTTTAATGGCTCTAACAATTTTTTTAACTTTACATTTTTGTTTCTGTAGAATTTGTAATTTTTGAAAATTTTTGGCAAATGCTTAAAAATTAAAAATAAAATTTTTGGCTAATTATAAGATCACTGTAAAAGGAAGTTGTGTACGTGTATCACGCTATATATATATTATTTAGAAAATAAAATAATCAGTCCTCTTTGACAGTCCCTGTATGATACTCACACTTTACTTATTTTCACGAGGTGGAAATGTAAGGAAAGCTCAGCGCGAATAATAACTGATATAATTCCAACAAGATTTTAAAAACCACCAATCTGCAGTTTATTAGTCATTGCATAACCACGAACCACCTAAATCATAATCCTTTAACTCCATTCATATTTTGTTTCCTCTACATAGTACCAATAACATAGCAAGGTTATGACGTGTAAACGAAATCATTTCAAAATTACTTAGTATGGCTTGTTGTCTATCTTTAGGCGGTTTTAAAAATGCTGGACCTGTTAGAAACGAAATCTGAAGTTACTAAACAGTCGCTGATTCCGAATTTGGAATCTTAAGAAACCTTTAATAGGTAGGCGTTTCTATTGACGTCACGGCGACAAGGTTCCGTCAGAATTTTTTAATCTGTTAACAATGCAGCTCGCTGCTACTTCACTGCTCTTAGAAAACGATTTCAGGTTAATACTTACCGTATACACAAAAAGACTACTATGTCCAAATCGTTTGATAATATAATTCTAACAAAATAGTGAAATAGCCTGTCAAAGTGTCAACAATTTTTGTAATGCAATTTTGACGAACTATAAATGCCAAAATTCTGTTGACTATCAAGTACTGGAGTTGAACAACAGTTAAAATTTATCACACATGCACACGTATTCTGCACGGAAATTTTGTGATTATTCTCGTTGGAGGGATTGTTACTTTTGTCCCGAACGTACAAAAAGAAGCTTTAATTAATGTACAGTGTACACCACAAATAAATTAGTAATTGACACATTACTGTTTGATTAAAGATATTTTCGTTAGGCATTGTAACAAATATAAATTAGTAACGATAATTGATATCTGAGGAAGAACATATAAATTTTAACAATTATACTTGAATGTATCTGCTGGTTTCTAGAATTAACGACGACTAGATTATTTGTAAGTAATTGGGCTAGCAATAACCATTTTGGAAAGTTATATAACAAAATAGAAAGTTAATTCTTTTAAATCGATATTCACATGGTTTTGCTACTAATGATCGTGCACAATATGTTGGTACCTACTACTAATGTGCATAAGTTAATTATTGTTTACTAAGAAAATAAAACTATTCATTGTATCTAATTACTCATTATTTTTCAAATGCAAATGTAACAATGCTACATAACAATTAAAATTGATTAGATTTAAATCTTGCGTAGTTTTAAATAGCTTAGTCAGTTATGTAATTGTTATTGTGGCCAACAAGGGTAATATATGTTATCTTAAGAATGTTTTGGCGAAAAAATTATATTCAATTGGAGTAAATTTTAACCAATCCCATTTCAAAAAGGAGTGGAATTCTGTTGTTAGCATATACAATGATCAGCAAATAGTTGGCATTCTTTATGTAGTTTTTTGAAAAATCAAACCCTGGCGATCAGAGGTGGTTAAAAAAAAATAACAAATGGGCCAAAAAAAGTTGTCACATGACTTTCGTTACCTACCTGTCAATTTTTTTAAATTGCATTTACTAGCCAAGATAGTTGTTTAAAATGTGATTTTCTATGAAAATACAAAATTTTGGTTCAAAATTAAGATTTTTTTTTCAAACATATACAGTAAGCGCCAAAAGGTGGGCATCATATAGGAAAATTTATTTTAGATTTAAAAAAAAACTTTTTACGGCAATAATTTGTGCTTGTCTAAAAGCCTATTCATCCCCTATCATATACACGGAATAATTTTTACTTAATTAGAAAATGGCGTTTTTCGAAATGGTCAAAATCCAAAAAGTGCTATTTTTCGGAAATGAAGTAATATTTCAATACAATTTTTTTAGAGTGTGTTAGTTTGAGCTAGCTGATCAATCTCAATACCAGAAAAGACTTATTTTTTAAATATTTTTCTAAATTTCACATACCAAGGCTTTATTTTAAAATTCAAAATTTTTAGGTGAAGAATCAAGATTCATAATTCGAAAAAATAATATAAAATGTTAATTACTGCTTTACATTTTGTATTATTTACCGAAAAGTAGTAAGTTCGCATACTTTTTACGTTTTCGTTGCAAGTGGCTGATAATGATAATTAATATCTATTTAAACGGCTCATAAAAACTGTAATCTACTTCTGTTGATGAATTACTGTTTAAAAATCCTGTAAATGTTCATTCTTTCACAGTTGTTTAAATGGGGAGATTTTTCTTTATCCAGTTTACATGATCTAAAAAATATCCTCAAAATAGTGCTTATAACATTTTATTCATTCGTAAATAAATTTTGATCCGCTTTTGTTTATTTTATCAAAATATTAAAGTTAACACGAAGTTTTTTACGAGTCTGGCTGTAAATGACAAATTAAAAGCAATTCTTTTTAACTATGTACAGCAAAGACGAAAAAGTTGAAATCGTTTACGTAATATCAGAATGGTATTAACTTGAGAACTACGAGACTTACCTTCGATTTTCTTTTAGACGACTGTATTTCAATTTTGGTACGTCGTTTTTTGGTTTTTGTGCAGGTTTAGACAAGTATTTCGGGTAACCAAGGAAAATGCTTGGTAATGTAGCAGTTCTGCTACATGTAGCCTTGGCGACGATTACTAAGTTACATAATATAAATAAACAGTTTAGATTTTTACATCGTCACGTCCAGACATGTGTTTTATTTCTAAATTAATTCTAAATATAATGAAGATCCGCAAGCCATTATAGTACAGCGTCAGAATTTAGCCGTGGTCTCTGTAAAGGTACCTGAAACATTACAGTTTTTATCACGATTTATATTGACCCACAGTAGTGATGCACCTGCTTCAATAATAACAAAACAAAATTAGCAATATTAGGAGACAGCTTCTGTGAGAAAAAAATTCCAAATAAGTTTCAGGATACCAAAGTATTAATTTAGAAAGCCATATATAAATAGTTGTATTTGACTAGTGTTTTATGTTGCAATGTGTTGAGCTACCAGGAAATTATGGTAGTTGTAAATATTTTCATGAAATTTGCATTAAAAGTGGGGCTTCTCATGTTATTTAAACAGTTTATGATAAAACAGTTTATTTTTTTTTTATTGTGTAGATAAAGTACATTTTCAAACAAAAGCAGAATATAATTATTTTTCACCAAAAGTCTGTCAAAGAAAAACAACAATAATTATTATAATTTTTCCGCTGTCGATCATGTAAATCAGTGATACAGCCTTAGTAAGAAAACGTGTAAGTCGGTGATTATATTTGTTTGCTGCTTTTTCTTGACAACGGAACTTAATATTATTATTAAGTTCCTAGGATAATAAAATTAGCAAAGCAAGATGCAGATTTAGACGTTTTGTTTATAAATTGCGAGTGTTTATCTGACATGTGACACTCACAGGTAACACGACTCACGAAAACTAATCCTGGTGACAGGTGACAAACTAAACGATTTTTTAAAAAATCTAGGACAATTTCGATACGCAGCGGGAAAAATATAATAAGATAACTCAGAATGTATCACCTATTAACATTTTCTGCGGCAACAAGCCGCGACTTCGTCTTGGCTTGTACTTGCCTACCTCAAATGTTAATAGGTCCTTATATTCCTTGTTACTTAAATAGCTATTGTTTGCTGCTTTCCCTTGACAATGGAACTTAATATTATTATTAAGTTCCTAGGATAATAAAATTAACAGCGCAAGATGCAGACTTAAATGTTTTGGTTATAATTGCAAGTGTTTATGTGACATGTGACACTCACAGGTGACACGACTCACGAAGGAGATTGAAAACAACATTAATCCTGGTGACAGGTGTTAAACCAAACAATTTTTTTTTTTAATCTAGGAAAATTTCGATAAGCAGCGGGAAAAATATAATAAGATAACTCGGAATGTGTCGCCTATTAGCATTTTCGGCAGGCAACGAGCCGCGGCTTCGCCTTGGCTTGTACTTGCCTACCTCAAATGTTAATAAGTCCTTACATTCCTTTCTACTTAAATAGCTATTAGTGTGTGAGATTGTCAAGACACCTTTTTTAGATTTTATTGATATTCAGACGTGCAGTTTGGTGCAAAACACTTATTGTTCGCCATTTTTTGAATTAAATAATTAGTTTCCACCTATAATTAAACAATTTCTACAGGCACTTCATATACGCCTGTATAAAAATAGGGAGTATGTCACGTGCTTTCATCTGCTGGAATTTGCGTTAAGTTCGAGCGATAACGGAACCGCATCCAATCACTCACGGTATAGACAGATCCTTTACCTTCTCTTTGTACATCGTGATACATACTATTCAGAGATAAAAAACTGATCCTCATCATTATTTTACTACAACTCCGGAAGATCATGAAAACTATTTCTAATACACTTCAAAAAGCGTTCATTGTGGATTGAATCTTACTTTCAGAACGGCTTTCAAGTCCACGAAGAATGGATGTATTCCATCTATTCCATCTATTCCCAGACAGGCATCTCAATCCATATATTAGCAATCGGAAATTTTCGAATTTGGTGAAGAATTTGCTCAGCAGCAATTTTCGAGAAACTAGAAGTACTAGAAAGAAAGAAATGTCTGGTAAGAAAAATAAAAGATACCTGCTTTAAATAAAACTGATGATTTAAGTTACGACTATGGATTACGGATTTGCATTCTTACCAATTTATTGTCGTTCGGAAACTTCCATAACAGGGTTATCCAAAAAGAACTTAGTTTTATTGTTGGTTTTTGAATAATTTCAATGACGAGCAGTTAAATTTAAACTTATGTATGCACGAGGTGTGGTTTTACCTTGATGAGTATTTTAATTCACAGAATATACGGATCTCGAGTAGCAAGAATTCTCACGTTACAATAATTATTGAAGCACCACTTGGTTTACAGAAAATAAAAGCCTGGGTTGCAATAAGTCCTCACAGGTTAGTTGGACCAATATTTTTCGAACAAGGCACAGAAACGGATTATTATACACAGTGTCAGCACGCGTGGTAATCAACCCAAGTACGACCTATGGAGGTGCCTTACAGCATTCTGGCACAGCAGGGCGTCGAAATCGCACTGCAGGGATTCCTGAAACAAGACCTCGAAGACACAGTGACTTCGTTGAAGCAATAATAAAAATGAAGCAACGTCAGAACACCCGAGTAAAAGAGTCACATTGCCATAAATTTCTTCGCTGACTCAAAATCCTCGGAGACGCAATGGCAATTAGCACTTTCGATGGCAGGGAATTCCAACCCAGCCAGGAAACGAGTCAGGATGGCCTTAAATCCTCTACTGACGTAATACAACAAAAGTAAATATAAACACGATTGGGGGAAAGACACAGGCATTTTTAAGTGGTCGCTCACAGAGCTCTGTCGTTACACCCGCGCACTATTTTTATTTTTGTAGGTATTTTTGCTTGGATTTGTATAAGATGAAAATGATAAAAGTGTTGTCATTCACAACGTATTTCTTATTTCTATGTAAGTGGGTGTAACCAGCAAATTCAGTAGGCTAATTGGCTAGTAGGCTGTGCGAACGCTTTGTGTAATTAATTTTTTGTGAAACATAGATATCTCCTTGTGCTTCGCTTTGTTCCAAATATAATTATTGTTGTATGAATAGATCCACGTTATAGAATATACATTATTTGCCTGCCGTTTGTGTATCATTCTGACAATTTTTTCACGGAAAGCACCAAGCGTTCTCGAATTGTTTCTGGAGGTACAAGACTAGAAATTAAAAAGGGCTTACAGTAACACGACTACAGTGGATAACGTACAAAGTGTAAGAACAAACTATTCTTGAGTCTAGAAACGTGGATAAATTTTTAATTGAACGTAAATAGGCATTTAAAAATTGTGAAGCGTCAATATCAATAAGTGCACAGAGCTTTCGAAGTCAAAATTAAGAAAATATGCTGAAGAGTAGGTATTTAAATGTAGATTCTACAAAGGCATAGGTAAATGAGGAAAAACAAACCTGTGTTTAAAAATGTTGGCGATATATAGCATGAAACCTAACAACCTTGAATCATTCTTGCAAACATTTCATGAAGAGTATGATAGCAAACATTTACTGTTTTTTACTGCCAAACTAAAATCATATGAGAAACTAAAATCTTTGATTAAAAGGCGTTACTCATCAAACTGGTGATATATCTGTAGACATACAACTTTCACCAAAACTTTGTAAAAAACTCATCCCTTACACCATATTGTTACGTTAAGGCTCCACGTTGCGACGCCTATATTATTTTATGTTTATAATTATAATTTGTATCAATTTAATTGCCCTATTTATTTAATTTGGATATTCAAAATTATTTTCTGCTAGCACCTGTAGATAAACTTGACTGAAAATCAGAGCGAATTCTTTAGATTGCTTATTCTGAAATTTGATGTTTCTATTTTAATTATGACAATTCAAAACTTCTGTCAAATGGTACGTCAAACTAGTTTTTGAAAATTCAATTACAAATACTACATCGTTACATTTCTCATACGACAATCTCAAATAGTAAGTACTTCCTTAATTAAAATTAATTCACTTTATTCTATATTTTCTTTCAGTTCTTATTTAATACCTAGATTCATTTACCTTTTATTGAACTTCTGCTGAAATCATTTCGTCTAACTCTGCAGCTAATCACACCACAACTGCTCCACTCAAAGCCACGGTGAAGACCTCAACTGACAACCAAACTGTCAAAATGTCCAGAATCAGAATCCAAATTAACACAGAAACCTAGTTTGACCCAGTAATCAGCATATACAGCTTCACCATAGTACAGATCTAGATAGACCTCAGTCGTAGTTGCGTTACTTTAATATTCAATCCAAAATAACACATTTGAAGTCCGTTATAGCTTATCACCAAAAATTCTGACCAGAGACAAGCCACCAGACATCACTTGACAAGCCCCATAAACATGTTCACTCTGCTAACGACTTCCATGCGATCCTCTTCCCTTGTAAATCTTTCCTTGTTATCCAATTCAATCAATGAAAATGTAAAATGTAATCTTATAAAAACTTAAATCAGTAGTTATTTTCTTTTATTTGCTTTTATAGATTATAACTATTTTAGTTTGGTATTTTCATCACATCCTTTATCGTCCTCCATATAGTTTACATACCTTCCATCCTTTTAACATTTTATATTTTATTCATTGTACACCACGACAATTTTATTTTAAATATTAACCCTTCTATTCACCAAACATGCTTTTAAAAACTTTTAAAAGGGTTTATTTATTAATTTCCATTTACAAAATTCTGTTGAATGCTTTTCGTTTCAAAAATTTTCTATATTAATAAAAAACATCTCATTAGCGATGTAGCTTATTTTTTTTAGTCCAACACACTTTAAAACCTTTATTATTTGATTATTAATTAATATGTTTAATAGTATATTTCGAAAAAGTTTTTGTCATCAATTTCCACGTTCATTTTATATATTAAATTAAGTTAGAATCCTTCTGTTTCTCAATCAGCTTCATTTGATTAATTTATTTCCTTTCTATTCTAAATGCATCTTAATGATATTTAATATCCATTTCACATCTACACTCATCCCCATTATTTTCAATTACTGTTTTCTTTTAATCTTATTAATCTGATATTTAGATCCCTGTACCAATATCATAACAATATATTTAATTTTGTTCTTATTGGTGGTTGGCTCAGTTCTTCGTATTTCTTCTTGTAATTTAATGAAACCGTCTGTTAATCTTCTTTCTGCATTACGCGCCACCAAGTTTATGTCGTCAGCATTGAAAATTTGCAGCGATCAGTTATAAATTGTTCCTTCTGGGTTATTTCATGTTCTTAATTATTTTGTCTATGCATAGGTTAAACAATTGCACCTAAACATTTGGCGCATGAAACCGAGTACAGCCTGCTTAACTGACTTATTTAAAACTCTTGAAATATTTATTGCATTGTACTTCACTTTTACAATTCTTTCTGTTTTTGTGTAAGAACACTGTTGAATGTGTAATTTTATGTTTATTTTACGTATGTTTATAGTCATGTATGAGCAAACTTTGAGAGTGCGCTCAGCTGAGGCTAGCTGTAGTGCCCGCTCTATGCTCTGAAATTGCAGGGGAACCCACATACTATTTTTATTTCAATATGGTATAAAAATCGTTTGTAGTGGATTATTGCTCTTGTGGCATAGTTTGTCCATAATTGTTTCGTGTACATACATACTATTTTTTTAGTTATGAAGTAAATGAAATTTTATTAACTTGCATTTTTGAATTTGATTGATATTGATAATAAAGTGTAACTTTTTTTAAAATAACCGGAGTGATTAAAGAAAGGCAGGAGTGTTTTCCAAGCAGTTGAAATTAGAGGGTTGTAAGTTTTGTGCTGATATCAAGGAGTTTGATTTTGCTAAAAGTGTATGTTGAGTAAATTAATTAAGTATTTCCTCACCGAGACCCTTTCGTCAGCGACTGTAGATGCTGTGGATCTCATACAGATAGATTTTTTGTCAGCAGTGGTGCCAAAATTAGAGATAAAACGATACAATTAGACAGTCTTTCTGTATGGCCATACTGCGGACAGCAGGTGAACTTGACCCTAACGCTGAGCTAGTCGTGGGCTGACCGGAAGCTTATTGCTAACCTACGAACGTCCTAAGGCTGTTGTAATAACAGTTCTGGCACTTAAAATGCTTTTTGGTGCACTAACGTGTGTCTTTTCTTTGTTTTAATTACTAGCACCAATATATCACTTGTTCGCTTTAAGTATGGAAAGCGTCGTTTTCTACCGTAACGCCTTTTTGAATTTTATGAAAAGTTGACGCAGCGTTATGTGGTACTCAAAGCATTTTTCTAATATTTCTAATGGCAAATATGTAGTCAAATGTGAATTTTATGTGTAAGGGCGCAAGTTTATATGCAGCGATTGTTGTCAGTATTTTACATGTAATTCCCCGGTAGTTTTGGTAATTTATCCTATCGCTTTTTTGTGGATTGGCTAGATAAAGGCATCGACCAATTCTTCAGAAATTTCTTCCTGTTGCTATATTTGTTTCAAGCGCTTGTGTAATGTGTATATCGGTCCAGAGCTCTTGCCCACCATTCTTTATGAGTTCTGTCGTGCTTATTTTCTACCCGGTGCTTTATTGTTTTTGAGTTTCTTAATAACTCATAAAATCGGACTACTATTACTTATTCGGTGCATCAATTACCCCATTATTTTCATTGATACATTCAGTTTCTGGAGAGTTTAATAACTGGAGGAAATAATTTACCCACACTTTTAGGGTATCCTCTTAGCTCCCCGTCTTGGGATAATTACTCAATTTCGATTAGTTTTTGTTTCTATTCTAATCACCTTTTTTTAAAGCGTATTGCGATTTAAAACTAATGAGCCGGAATGATCAAATATTAATTATATCAACTTTGCCAGACAACTAACGAACTTTGAAACGAATTTGGATATAGGCCATGTCGACATATTTTAGAGACACTCTGTGTACAAAATATGTAAAATGCAATTTATATTGCATGGGTTTAGATAACTGTGTATATTTTACAATTTATTTACTTTCAACAGAAAAATAATATTTATTCCACGTACGATTTTTATTTTTTTTTTAATAATATTAAAATACATATTTTGTTTTCTTAAAATAATTTAATTACCATCAGCTGCAACTGGCATAATAAATAAATGAAGTAGTAATTATTTCCCAATATAATAATTTCCCAAATGGTTTATTTGTATTCTCCAAGTCACTCCTTTGGCGTGTTTTCCAAGCTAACTTCTGACGAATACCAAAGTTGTTAAAACCAAACTAAGTATCCCTTCCAATGTATTATCCACACGTAGATATCACAGCATGCGGGTTTGGCAAGGTTAAGATTATGAAGTAGCTCGAGCGCAACTAGTAATTAGAATAATGAAAAAGTGCTTAAATTACATAACATCTAAGAAGAAATTATATTCGTGTATGTAAGACACTTAAAGTATTTCAAATGCGAATAAATGCTATCATAGCCTGACCGAGTCAACCATTAATGTAGATAATCACACAATTGTTAGCTCATAAAAAGCAAGCATTCAATTGCATTTGGCGATAATACGTAAGGTTAAGGTCAGCTCCGTTTCGAATCCCTCACAAAAAATCTCAAAGTAGTGGAACTAGACCTTGAGATGTGTTTTTGTGAATATTACGTTTTAATCGGCATGTGGTTGTAAAACCGAGCACGTAATTATGCTTTTCACGTTAGTGAATTCGGCTCTGGCCTATGGAGGACTTTTCAGTTTTAGTTTTGCATCGCCATGAGTTAGTGTTCTTTCGTTAATTAATTAAACCAGTTGGCGATATGGAGTTAAACCCTGTAGACTGTGAAGTATTGACTCTCCAAGTGGAAAAACAATTGACTGTGGGTGTAAAAAATGCCCATAAATGTTACGGCACAAAAAATGATTTTGCTAATGTTCTAAATGGACTTAATATGAGCGTCGAAAAAGGGACGATGTAAGTAGTAGCTTACTTTTTCAAAATATTTCTGTAATAACTTCATCGCCTGGTCTTAATATACAAGATGTTTCTAATCTCTAAATTCCCTGTCCAAAAATAAGACGATTTAACTTAAGTTATTTATATCCAAGTGAGGTTTTTTAACCAGTATTTTG
>CALNHX010013704.1:0-12468 GCA_940337035.1 Agriotes lineatus
TTAGAATTCATTGTAGAGGTTGTAGACGCTGTAGGAGTGCATTTGGCGCTCATTTAGCCATATTATTTTTCTATTTAAATTTATCTGCATTCAATAAAATTAAGTTCAATAGTGTAGTATTAAGGTGCTTTATAACCTCTGAAAAGCACGTTTTTTCAGTAAATATGAACTACAGAAATAATTATTGTACTACCAAGATACCTAGTGACGACCAAAATATAATAATATTAGACCTGATAAGCCTGCTATCACTAACAGGTGCGCAATATCAGACTTAGAATTAATTGTAGATGTTGTAGACGCTGTAGGAGTGCATTTGGCGCTCATTTAGCCATTTAAATCTGCTATATTAAATTTTTCTGCATCCAACAATTTTAGTTCAATAGTGTAGTATTAAGGTGCTTTATAACCTCTGAAAAGCACGTTTTTTCAGTAAATATTAACTACAGAAATAATTATTTTACTACTATGATACCTTCCAACATTAAAAAGACACCTGGTCTAAGACAGCGCAAGCTCAATACGTCACTACTGCAATCGGAAGATATAGCAAATGAACTAGATACGAACATAAGTGCTAAGCTGCAAAATAAAGCACGGACACCTGAGCATGACATCAACAAGACATGGGAAAACATCAAAACGAGCATACAAGAAGCAGCAGAGGAAACGCTAGGAAGAGCAAGTAAGGAACCAAAAAGATCTTGGTTTGATGGACGAATGCGCTGAAGCAACCAACCAGAAAAACACAGCCTATCGAAAAATTCAGCAAAAACAACGAACACGTGCATCAATTGAAGAATATAAAGCCAAGCGAAGAGAAGAGAAATGTATTCATAAAAGCAAAAAGAGGGAATATGAGAATAAGCAAGTAGAGGAGCTTGAAACAGCCAGAACGCAGAGTGAAAGCAGGAAGTTTTTCAAAAGTATAAATAACATACGTAAGGAATTTAAGCCGAGATGTACAATGTGCTATGACAAAGAAGGAAACATAATTAGCGATAGAACTGAGATACTTAATAGATGGATGGAGCATTTTAACCAACTATTGAATGGAAATAGCGCAGAAAGCAGTACACAGGAAGATGAAAACATAGGCATCGAAGAAGAGGAAGATAATGAACCACCACCGACGTTGGAAGAAACTAAACAAGCAGTTAAAAAACTTAATAGCAACAAATCGCCAGGAACGGATGGAATCCCAGGAGAGATCTATAAGTGTGGGGGGAAAGAATTGATTGGCCAAATACATCAACTGTTAATTGAAATATGGAGAACAGAGACAATACCAGAAGAATGGTACGTGGGAATAATATGCCCCCTCCATAAGAAAGGCAACCAACTAGATTGTACGAACTATAGGGGCATTACTCTGTTAAACACTTCATATAAGATCTTCTCAAATATATTGTATCAAAGACTACTGCCCTATGTTGAAAACCTGCTTGGGAACTATCAATGCGGCTTTCGAAAAAATAAGTCCACAACAGATCAAATATTCTCCTTACGACAAATAATTGAAAAAACTACAGAATACAGCATAAATACATACCACATGTTCGTGGACTTCAAGGCGGCGTACGACAGTGTAATAAGAGCCAAAGTGTATAAGACCATGACTGAAATGGGGATACCAAAAAAGCTGATAAACCTTGTTAGAGCATCACTAGCAAAAGTTCAATGCGTGGTTAAAATACAGCATGACGTGTCGAAGCAGTTCCAGACATTTAAAGGATTGAGACAGGGTGATGCGCTGGCGTGCTTACTCTTTAATATAGCACTAGAGAAGGTAGTGCGCGACTCTAACATTAACACCACGGGAACAATTTACACAAGATCCGTACAGATCCTAGCCTATGCGGACGATATCGACATAATAGCGAGAGGCATCATAGATAATAAGGAGGCTTTTATTAGTTTGGAACAGGCCGCAAAAATCATGGGGCTCCAAATTAATGAACAGAAAACAAAATTTATGACGATACCAAGATCGGAAGCGCGCCGTAATAGAATAGAACAAAATATCACAATAGATGATTACAACGTAGAAGCTGTACGGCAATTTGTGTACCTGGGCTCCCTGATGAGCGATGAATCTAACACTAGCTTGGAGATTAACAGAAGAATTATACAGGCAAACAAATGCTATTACGCCATCAGGAAACAACTCAGCTCTCATATACTCAGCCGCAAGTCCAAAATAATACTCTATAAAACGTTAATAAGACCTGTCCTAACTTATGGGTCTGAAACTTGGCCAATGACCAAATCTGATGAGTCAAGCTTACGAGTATTTGAAAGAAAAATCCTAAGAAAAATCTACGGCCCTATCTTAGAAAATAACATATGGCGAAGACGATACAACCACGAGATATACCAACTATTTGATGATATGGACATAGTTAAAGCAATTAAAGTTGGAAGACTAAGGTGGGCAGAACATGTGATGAGGATGGAGGATACTCAACCAACCAAAAAGGTGTTAATGAGCAAGCCAGAGGGGAAAAGGAAAGTCGGACGACCTAAGCTACGATGGCTAGATGCAGTGGAAAGAGATCTTAAGAATATCGGTGTCAGAAACTGGAGAGCTAAGGCGCAGGATAGAGACGCCTGGCGAACCCTTCTTGAAGAGGCCAGGGCCCACCCAGGGCTGTAGCGCCAAAGATGATGATGATGATGACTATGATACCTACTGACGACCAAAATATAATACTTTTAGACTTGGTACGGCTGCCATCACTAACAGGTGCCCAATTATAATTTATTGTAGAGGTTGTAGACGCCGTAGGAGTGCATTTTCGCTCATTTAGCCATATTAATCTTCCATATTAAATTTTTCTGCATCCAAAAATTTTAGTTCAATAGTGTAGTATTAAGGTGCGTTAAAACCACTGAAAAGCACGTTTTTCAGTAGATATGAACTACAGAAATAATTATTGTACTACCATGATACCTAGTGACGACCAAAATATAATAATTTTAGACCTGGTAAGCCTGCCATCACTAACAGATGCCCAATAACAGACTTAGAATTCATTGTAGAGGTTGTAGACGCTGTAGAAGTGCATTTGGCGCTCATTTAGCCATATTATTTTTCTATTTAAATTTATCTGCATTCAATAAAATTAAGTTTAATAGTGTAGTATTAAGGTGCGTTAAAACCACTGAAAAGCACGTTTTTCAGTAGATATGAACTACAGAAATAATTATTGTACTACCATGATACCTAGTGACGACCAAAATATAATAATTTTAGACCTGGTAAGCCTGCCATCACCAACAGATGCCCAATAACAGACTTAGAATTCATTGTAGAGGTTGTAGACGCTGTAGGAGTGCATTTGGCGCTCATTTAGCCATATTAATTTTTTATATTAAATGTTTTTGGATCCAAAAAATTTAAGTTCCATAGTGTAGTATTAAGGTGCGTTAATACCTCTGAAAAGCACGTTTTTCAGCAAATATGAACTACAGAAATAATTATTGTACTGACATGATGCCTAGTGACGACCAAAATATAATAATTTTAGACCTGGTAAGCCTGCCACCACTAACAGATGCCCAATAACAGACTTAGAATTTAGTGTAGAGGTTGTAGACGCTGTAGGAGTGCATTTGGCGCTCATTTAGCCATTTAAATCTGCTATATTAAATTTTTCTGCATCGAAAAATTTTAGGTTCAATAGTGTAGTATTAAGGTGCTTTATAACCTCTGAAAAGCACGTTTTTTCAGTAAATATGAACTACAGAAATAATTATTGTACTACCAAGATACCTAGTGACGACCAAAATATAATAATATTAGGCCTGATAAGGCTGCTATCACTAACATCTGCCCAATATCAGACTTAGAATTAATTGTAGATGTTGTAGACGCTGTAGGAGTACATTTGGCGCTCATTTAGCCATTTAAATCGGCTATATTAAATTTTTCGGCATCCAAAAATTTTAGTTCAATAGTGTAGTATTAAGGTGCTTTATAACCTCTGAAAAGCACGTTTTTTCAGTAAATATTAACTACAGAAATAATTATTTTACTACTATGATACCTACTGACGACCAAAATATAATACTTTTAGACTTGGTACGCCTGACATCATTAACAGGTGCCCAATTATAATTCATTGTAGAGGTTGTAGAAGCCGTAGGAGTGCATTTTCGCTCATTTAGCCATATTAATCTTCCATATTAAAATTTTTGCATCCAAAAATTTTAGTTCAATAGTGTAGTATTAAGGTGCGTTAAAACCTCTGAAAAGCACGTTTTTCAGCAAATATGAACTACAGAAATAATTATTGTACTACCATGATACCTAGTGACGACCAAAATATAAAAATTTTAAACCTGGTAAGCCTGCCATCACTAACAGATGCCCAATAACAGATTTAGAATTCATTGTAGATGTTGTAGACGCTGTAGGAGTGCATTTTGCGCTCATTTAGCCATTTAAATCTGCTATATTAAAATTTTCTGCATCCAAAAATTTTAGTTTAATAGTGTAGTATTAAGGTGCTTTATAACCTCTGAAAAGCACGTTTTTTCAGTAAATATTAACTACATAAATAATTATTGTACTACCATGATACCTAGTGACGACCAAAATATAATAATTTTAGACCTGGTAAGCCTGCAATCACTAACAGATGCCCAATAACAGACTTAGAATTCATTGTGGAGGTTGTAGACGCTGTAGGAGTGCATTTGGCGCTCATTTAGCCATATTAATCTTTGATATTAAATGTTTTTGGATCCAAAAAATTTAAGTTCCATAGTGTAGTATTAAGTAGCGTTAATACCTCTGAAAAGCACGTTTTTCAGCAAATATGAACTACAGAAATAATTATTGTACTACCATGATGCCTAGTGACGACCAAAATATAATAATTTTAGAACTGGTAACCCTGCCACCACTAACAGATGCCCAATAACAGACTTAGAATTCATTGTAGAGGTTGTAGACGCTGTAGGAGTGCATTTGGCGCTCATTTAGCCATTTAAATCTGCTATATTAAATTTTTCTGCATCGAAAATTTTTAGGTTCAATAGTGTAGTATTAAGGTGCTTTATAACCTCTGAAAAGCACGTTTTTTCAGTAAATATAAACTGCAGAAATAATTATTGTACTGACATGATACCTCGTGACGACCAAGATATAATAATATTAGACCTGATTATCCTGCTATCACTAACAGGTGCCCAATATCAGACTTAGAATTAATTGTAGATGTAGACGCCGTAGGAGTGCATTTGGCGCTCATTTAGCCATTTAAATCTTCCATATTAAATTTTTCTGCATCCAAAAATTTTAGTTCAATAGTGTAGTATTAAGGTGCGTTAAAACCTCTGAAAAGCACGTTTTCAGAAAATATGAACTACAGAAATAATTATTGTACTACCATGATAACTAGGTGACGACCAAAATATAATAATTTTAGACCTGATAAGCCTGCCATCACTAACTGGTGCCCAATATCAGACTTAGAATTAATTGTAGATGTTGTAGACGCTGTAGGAGTGCATTTGGCGCTCAATTAGCCATTTAAATCTGCTATATTAAATTTTTCTGCATCCAAAAATTTTAGTTTAATAGTGTAGTATTAAGGTGCGTTAAAACCACTGAAAAGCACGTTTTTCAGTAGATATGAACTACAGAAATAATTATTGTACTACCATGATACCTAGTGACGACCAAAATATAATAATTTTAGACCTGGTAAGCCTGCCATCACCAACAGATGCCCAATAACAGACTTAGAATTCATTGTAGAGGTTGTAGACGCTGTAGGAGTGCATTTGGCGCTCATTTAGCCATATTAATTTTTTATATTAAATGTTTTTGGATCCAAAAAATTTAAGTTCCATAGTGTAGTATTAAGGTGCGTTAATACCTCTGAAAAGCACGTTTTTCAGCAAATATGAACTACAGAAATAATTATTGTACTGACATGATGCCTAGTGACGACCAAAATATAATAATTTTAGACCTGGTAAGCCTGCCACCACTAACAGATGCCCAATAACAGACTTAGAATTTAGTGTAGAGGTTGTAGACGCTGTAGGAGTGCATTTGGCGCTCATTTAGCCATTTAAATCTGCTATATTAAATTTTTCTGCATCGAAAAATTTTAGGTTCAATAGTGTAGTATTAAGGTGCTTTATAACCTCTGAAAAGCACGTTTTTTCAGTAAATATGAACTACAGAAATAATTATTGTACTACCAAGATACCTAGTGACGACCAAAATATAATAATATTAGGCCTGATAAGGCTGCTATCACTAACATCTGCCCAATATCAGACTTAGAATTAATTGTAGATGTTGTAGACGCTGTAGGAGTACATTTGGCGCTCATTTAGCCATTTAAATCGGCTATATTAAATTTTTCGGCATCCAAAAATTTTAGTTCAATAGTGTAGTATTAAGGTGCTTTATAACCTCTGAAAAGCACGTTTTTTCAGTAAATATTAACTACAGAAATAATTATTTTACTACTATGATACCTACTGACGACCAAAATATAATACTTTTAGACTTGGTACGCCTGACATCATTAACAGGTGCCCAATTATAATTCATTGTAGAGGTTGTAGAAGCCGTAGGAGTGCATTTTCGCTCATTTAGCCATATTAATCTTCCATATTAAAATTTTTGCATCCAAAAATTTTAGTTCAATAGTGTAGTATTAAGGTGCGTTAAAACCTCTGAAAAGCACGTTTTTCAGCAAATATGAACTACAGAAATAATTATTGTACTACCATGATACCTAGTGACGACCAAAATATAAAAATTTTAAACCTGGTAAGCCTGCCATCACTAACAGATGCCCAATAACAGATTTAGAATTCATTGTAGATGTTGTAGACGCTGTAGGAGTGCATTTTGCGCTCATTTAGCCATTTAAATCTGCTATATTAAAATTTTCTGCATCCAAAAATTTTAGTTTAATAGTGTAGTATTAAGGTGCTTTATAACCTCTGAAAAGCACGTTTTTTCAGTAAATATTAACTACATAAATAATTATTGTACTACCATGATACCTAGTGACGACCAAAATATAATAATTTTAGACCTGGTAAGCCTGCAATCACTAACAGATGCCCAATAACAGACTTAGAATTCATTGTGGAGGTTGTAGACGCTGTAGGAGTGCATTTGGCGCTCATTTAGCCATATTAATCTTTGATATTAAATGTTTTTGGATCCAAAAAATTTAAGTTCCATAGTGTAGTATTAAGTAGCGTTAATACCTCTGAAAAGCACGTTTTTCAGCAAATATGAACTACAGAAATAATTATTGTACTACCATGATGCCTAGTGACGACCAAAATATAATAATTTTAGAACTGGTAACCCTGCCACCACTAACAGATGCCCAATAACAGACTTAGAATTCATTGTAGAGGTTGTAGACGCTGTAGGAGTGCATTTGGCGCTCATTTAGCCATTTAAATCTGCTATATTAAATTTTTCTGCATCGAAAATTTTTAGGTTCAATAGTGTAGTATTAAGGTGCTTTATAACCTCTGAAAAGCACGTTTTTTCAGTAAATATAAACTGCAGAAATAATTATTGTACTGACATGATACCTCGTGACGACCAAGATATAATAATATTAGACCTGATTATCCTGCTATCACTAACAGGTGCCCAATATCAGACTTAGAATTAATTGTAGATGTAGACGCCGTAGGAGTGCATTTGGCGCTCATTTAGCCATTTAAATCTTCCATATTAAATTTTTCTGCATCCAAAAATTTTAGTTCAATAGTGTAGTATTAAGGTGCGTTAAAACCTCTGAAAAGCACGTTTTTCAGAAAATATGAACTACAGAAATAATTATTGTACTACCATGATAACTAGGTGACGACCAAAATATAATAATTTTAGACCTGATAAGCCTGCCATCACTAACTGGTGCCCAATATCAGACTTAGAATTAATTGTAGATGTTGTAGACGCTGTAGGAGTGCATTTGGCGCTCAATTAGCCATTTAAATCTGCTATATTAAATTTTTCTGCATCCAAAAATTTTAGTTCAATAGTGTAGTATTAAGGTGCTTTATAACCTTTGAAAAGCACGTTTTTTCAGTAAATATTAACTACAGAAATAATTATTTTACTATTATGATACCTACTGACGACCAAAATATAATACTTTTAGACTTGGTACGCCTGCCATCACTTACAGGTGCCCAATTATAATTCATTGTAGAGCTTGTAAACGCCGTAGGAGTGCATTTTCGCTCATTTAGCCATATTAACCTTCCATATTAAATTTTTCTGCATCCAAAAATTTTAGTTCAATAGTGTAGTATTAAGGTGCGTTAAAACATCTGAAAAGCACGTTTTTCAGTAAATATGAACTACAGAAATAATTATTGTACTACCATGATAACTAGGTGACGACCAAAATATAATAATTTAGACTTCGTAAGCCTGCCATCACCAACAGCTGCCCAGTAACAGACCTAGAATTCATTGTAGAGGTTGTAGACGCCGTAGGAGTGCATTTGACGTTCATTTAGCCATATTATTCTTCTATATTAAATTTATCTGCATTCAATAAAATTAAGTTCAATAGTGTAGTATTAAGGTGCGTTAAAACCTCTGAAAAGCACGTTTTTCAGTAAATATGAACTACAGAAATAATTATTGTACTACCATGATACCTAGTGACCACCAAAATATAATAATTTTAGACCTGATAAGCCTGCCATCACTAACTGGGGCCCAATATCAGACTTAGAATTAATTGTAGATGTTGTAGATGCTTTAGGAGTGCATTTGGCGCTCATTTAGCCATTTAAATCTGCTATATTAAATTTATCTGCATTCAATAAAATTAAGTTCAATAGTGTAGTATTAAGGTGCGTTAAAACCTCTGAAAAGCACGTTTTTCAGTAAATATGAACTACAGAAATAATTATTGTACTACCATGATATCTAGTGACGACCAAAATATAATAATTTTAGACCTGGTAAGCCTGCCATCACTAACAGATGCCCAATTATAATTCTTTGTAGAGGTTGTAGACGCCGTAGGAGTGCATTTTCGCTTATTTAGCCATATTAGTCTTTCATGTTAAAATTTTTTGCATCCAAAAATTTTAGTTCAATAGTGTAGTATTAAGGTGCGTTAAAACCTCTGAAAAGCACGTTTTTCAGCAAATATGAACTACAGAAATAATTATTGTACTACCATGATACCTAGTGACGACCAAAATATAAAAATTTTAAACCTGGTAAGCCTGCCATCACTAACAGATGCCCAATAACAGACTTAGAATTCATTGTAGAGATTATAGACGTTGCAGGAGTGCATTTGGCGCTCATTTAGCCATATTAATCTACTATATTAATTTTTTTTTATCCAAAAAATTTAAGTTCCATAGTGTAGTATTAAGGTGCCTTAATACCTCTGAAAAGCACGTCTTTCAGTAGACATGAACTACAAAAATAATTATTGTACTACCATGATACCTAGTGACAACCAAAATACAATAATTTTAGACCTGGTAAGCCTGCCACCATTAACAGATGCCCAATAACAGACTTAAAATTCATTGTAGAGGTTGTAGACGCCGTAGGAGTGCATTTTCGCTTATTTGGCCATTTAAATCTGCTATATTAAATTTTTCTGCATCCAAAAATTTTAGTTCAATAGTGTAGTATTAAAGTGATTTATAACCTCTAAAAAGCACGTTTTTTCAGTAATTATTAACTACAGAAATAATTATTGTACTACCATTATAACTAGGTGACGACCAAAATGTAATAATTTAGACTTCGTAAGCCTGCCATCACCAACAGCTGCCCAGTAACAGACCTAGAATTCATTGTAGAGGTTGTAGACGCCGTAAGAGTGCATTTGGCGCTTATTTAGCCATATTATTCTTCTATATTAAATTTATCTGCATTCAACAAAACTAAGTTCAATAGTATAGTATTAAGGTGCGTTAAAACCTCTGAAAAGCACGTTTTTCAGTAAATATGAACTACAGAAATAATTATTGTACTACCATGATAGCTAGGTGACGACCAAAATATAATAATTTAGACTTCGTAAGCCTGCCATCACCAACACCTGCCCAGTAACAGGCCTAGAATTCATTGTAGAGGTTGTAGACGCCGTAGGAGTGCATTTTCGCTCATTTAGCCATATTAATCTTCCATATTAAATTTTTCTGCATCCAAAAATTTTAGTTCAATAGTGTAGTATTAAGGTGCGTTAAAACCTCTGAAAGCCCGTTTTTCAGTAAATATAAACTACAGAAATAATTATTGTACTACCATGATACCTAGTGACGACCAAAATATAATAATTTTAGACCTGGTAAGCCTGCCATCACTAACAGATGCCCAATAACAGACTTAGAATTCATTGTAGAGGTTGTAGACGCCGTAGGAGTGCATTTGGCGCTCATTTAGCCCTTTAAATCTGCTATATTACATTCTTCGTTATCCAAAAATTTAAGTTCAATAGTTTAGTATAAAGGTGCGTTAAAACCCCCGAAAAGCACGTTTTTAGTAAATATTAACTACAGAAATAATTAGTGTACTACCATGATACCTAGTGAAAACCAAAGTATCATAATGTGAGACCTAGTAATTCTGCTATTACTAACAGGAGCTCAATAACAAACTTAGAATCGCTTGTAAAGATTTTATACGCTGTATTAGTGCACATGGAACCCATTTAACCATTTAAATCTTCTATATTAAATTTTTCTGCATCCAAAAATTTAAATTCAATAGTTAAGTGTTATCTGCGTTAAAACCTCCGAAAAGCACATTTTTCAGTAAATATTAATTACAAAAATAATTACTGTAATACCATGATACCTAGTGACGACCAACATATATTAATTTTAGACCTGGTAGCCAGCCACCACTAACAGGTGCCCAATAACAGACTTAGAATTAATTATACAGCTTGTAGACGCTCTAGGAGTGTATTTGGCGCTCATTTAGCCATTTAAATCTTCTATATTAAATTTTTTGCATCCAAAATACTTAAGTTCAATAGTGTTGTATTAAGGTGCGTTAAAACCTCTGAAAAGCACGTTTTTTAGTAAACATGAACTACAGAAATAATTATTGTATTACTGTTATACCTAGTGAAGACCAAAATATCATAATGTGAGTCCTAGTAATTCTGCTATTACTAACAGGAGCTCAATAACAGACTTAGAATTGCTTGTAAAGATTTTACACGCTGTATTAGTGCACATGGAACCCATTTAGCCATTTAAATCTGCTATATTAAATTTTTCTGCATCCAAAAATTTAAATTCAATAGTTAAGTGTTATGTGCGTTAAAACCTCCGAAAAGCACATTTTTCAGTCAATATTAACTACAAAAATAATTAGTGTAATACCATGATACCTAGTGAGGACCAACATATATTAATTTTAGACCTGGTAGCCAGCCACCACTAACAGGTGCCAAATAACAGACTTAGAGTTAATTATACAGCTTGTAGACGCTCTAGGAGTGTATTTGGCGCTCATTTAGCCATTTAAATCTGCTATATTAAATTTTTGTGCATCCAAAAAATTTAAATTCAATAGTTTAGTATTAAGGAGCGTTAAAACCTCCGAAAAGCACGCTTTTCAGTAAATATTAACTACAGAAATAATTAGTGTACTACCATTATACCTAGGGACGACGAAAATATAATAATTTTGACCTGGTAAGCCTGCCATTACTAACAGGTGCCCAATAACAGACTTAGAATTAATTTCAGATATTGTAGACGCTGTAGGAGTGCATTTGGCGCTCATTTAGCCCTTTAAATCTTCTATATTAAATTTTTTGCATACAAAAAATTTAAGTTCAATAGTGTTGTATTAAGGTGCGTTAAAACCTCTGAAAAGCAAGTTTTTTAGTAAACATGAACTACAGAAATAATTATTGTATTACTGTTAGACCTAGTGAAGACCAAAATATCATAATGTGAGACCTAGTAATTCTGCTATTACTAACAGGTGCCCAATATCAGACTTAGAGTTGTTCGCAGAGATTTTACACGCTGTATGAGTGCACTTGGCGCTCATTTAGCCATATTAATCTTCTATATTAATTTTTTTTTGGATCGAAAAAATTTAAGTTCTATAGTGTAGTATTAAAGTGCCTTAATACCTCTGAAAAGCACGTTTTTCAGTAAATATGAACTACAGAAATAATTATTGTACTACCATGATACCTAGTGGCGACCAAAATATAATAATTTTCGACCTGGTAAGCCTGCCATCACTAACAGGTGCCCAATATTAGACTTAGAATTAATTGCAATGTTGTAGACGCTGTAGGAGGGCGTTTGGCGTTTATTTAGCCCTACAAATCTGCTATTTAAAATTTTTCTGCAACCAAAAAATTTTAGGTCAATAGTTTTATATTAAGGTGTGTTAAAACCTCTAAAAAGCACGTTTTTCAGTAAATATGAACTACAGAAATAATTATTGTA
>CALNHX010013705.1:0-12459 GCA_940337035.1 Agriotes lineatus
GACCTAAAATTGATGCTTGAGGTACGCCTTTGTCAAGGTAAAGATAATTTGATTTTTTTCCATTAAGTACTACAGCTTGACTTCGATCAGACAAATAACTAGCTATTAAATCGATTGCTGATGCGGCTAACCCAATATTTTGTAAGATGGATATAAGTATGTCATGATCCAGAGTGTCGAAAGCCTTAGAAAAATCCAGCAACACCAATACTGTCAAAAGATCCTGATCAGTGGCAGTTAAGACATCATCTGTAATATGAAGCAAAGTCGTAGAACAACTATGCCCAGGTTTAAACCCAGATTGATTCACGGGAATTATTTTATTTATACTTAGATGATAACGTAATTGGTGTTCCATTGATTTCTCCAAAACTTTAGACATCGCTGGCAGAATACTAATTGGGCGCAAATCTTTATAATCCGTTGCCGGAGACTTTTTTGGTAAAGACGTAACAAATGCCCGCTTCCAACTACTCGGATAAACAGAATTTATTAATGAATAGTTAACTATATGTGTTATAAAAGATAATAAGAAAGGCAAACAAAGATTTAAATATGAAATGCTAATACAATCATCCCCAACTGCTTTGGTTTTACTTTTAATACGTTTTATAATTTTAAATATTTCTACTTCGCTTACAGGACTAAAATTAAGATGAGATGTAACGTTATTAGCTAAATTATTTTTATAATAATTACATATTGGGTTATTATTATTTCGGTTATTGTCATTAGTAATTTCAGAGATAGAATTTATAAAATAATTATTTATTTGATTGACATCGCGTAAGTGTGAAGGTATATCATTGGCTTTAGTGTTTATGTTTAGTTGTTTTATGTTTTTCCAGAGAGAATTTGGATTTTCGCGGGGCTTCTACTAAAATATGCCTTTTTTTCATTTCTCACCACCAGCGTTGTAAAATTACGTAGAGTTTTGTAGTAATTCCAATGTTCAACATTTTTAGTTTTCTTAAACCTACGGAGAGCTGCATCTCTAATTGACATCATGTTTTTTAAACCATCAGTAAGCCACGGTGCGGGTGGTTTGATAATTCGCGAAGTTTTAAAAGGTGCATGAATATTTAGCAACGTAATTATATTAGAATTTAAAAATTCAACTTTATTATTGATATTGTTTGAATCATATATATTTCTCCATGGGATGGAGCGCAAATGATCATAAAATAATTCATAATTGAAATTCTTAAAATTTCTGTAAGTACGATCAGTGGCGTAACTTCAAATTTTGGGCCCGGGGGCCGTGATCTTCACCGGGCCCCTTAATTGGCAAGTGTAAGTCCTATTCTTGCCAAAGCATTTTTGGTTATCATTTTTCAATTATCTTTTTTTTTATCCATAAACAGAAACATCAAAGCAAAATGAACTATAGCGAGATACGCGGAACAAACAAAAACATAATTATTTCCGCAATTCGGCACTTCCGTACATTTCGAGGTACAATTCAAAGTATAACTTTGCTTTAACTGCTGATCTGCTAATCAAGAAGATATCATCTAGACTTCTGATTAACAAAAGATGTAATGATGCTGATGTATGAACATTTCTCGCTCTCTGCTTCTCAATAGAGATCAGTAATCTGAGATGACTGCGAAATACCTACGTGCACGTGCAAGACGTGGTGCATCGGGTGTGCAGAATTTATTTTGCGATGGGTCGCTGTACAGAGTAGACGTATCTGCAATAGCCGTGCCACGTTCCGTATTTCTAATAAAGTTCGCAAGTGTTAATAGTAATCTGAGTAAATATGGGATCAGAAGGTAAAAAGGTTATCACACGTAGTAGTGCGCTAGAAGTGGACAAAGAAGAAAGTTTGGTTACTAAAATAGTAGACAAATTAGTGAATTCCGAAACACTGTTGCAAAAGCTGACGGAAGCAATATCAACCGCCATCGATATAAAGTTCAAAAGTATCGTTACGAACTTGGAGCACCAGGTATCTAATCTAGAGAAGAAGTTGAAGGCTACAGTTAGTGAAATGGATGTTAAGCTTGATAATCTCGAGCAATATTCGAGACGCAATAATTTGCGTATCTTCGGAGTTCCCGTTGTGGAAGGTGAAAATACAAATCAAATTGTAATTGACCTGTGTAAAAATCAATTGGGTCTCGAGATATCCCCTGGTGAAATCGACGTCAGCCACAGATTACCTGGACGGGAGCCATTACATAAACCCATAATAGTAAAATTTACCAGTCGTCACACCAAAAACCTTATCTACAGGAATAAACGGAAGCTAAAGAACACAAAGTTCATAATAAGAGAGGATCTAACTAAAAAACGTGTGCAGTTACTGAATGAGGCAGCTTCTGCTATAGGAAAACAAAATGTCTGGTCCAGTGAAGGTAGCATATTCGGGAAGTATGATTCCAAAATTCATAAAATTGTTTCGTTTGCGGATGTAGCTAAACTTAAACTCACGAGTGGTACTGCAGATAATTTGATAACAAACCAACCGTCGCTTGAAAATAGTACTTAGCTGTGTGGTCTGTATTGATAAGACTGAATACATTTTTGCGTTCTCCATAAGATAAATTCTAATTATTTATGTTTATTTACTTGCATTGTTTACAATGATTATCACTAGTTGGCATTATTACATAGTTGTATTTTAGTTAAGACTCTTTTTTCCCAGTAATGCATAGCAAATATTAACCTGCGTGCACTTTGCATTAAGTATTACTATATCGAATATCTTATATAGTAACTTTATAATATGTTTGTTTGATTTTAGGTTATGAAATCAGAAGGATGGAATCCCAATTGATAAAGGCTGCTCACATAAATATTCGATCCTTACACCCAAAGCTAGCTGAAGTTAGGAACTATATCTTTGACTCAAGTTATGATATTTTTGCTATTAGTGAGACCTGGCTGACGCGAGATATAAATGACGATTATCTTGCTATTGACGGGTATCAGCTCGTTCGCAGGGACCGTGAAGCGCGAGGTGGTGGTGTAGGTATATACGTTCGAAAACAATTTAATTTTAAAATAATACCGACCAATAATACCATTGAACAAATTTGGCTTGAATTAAAGTTGCACAATATAAGGTTAATAGTTGGTGTAGTTTACAAACCCCCTAATTTAAATTATAAATTGTTCTGTAATGAACTAGAACAGTCACTTGTATTATGCACTGCCATTTCGGAAAAACTGGTTTGCTTTGGGGACGTCAATATTAATTTATTAAAATTTTCAAACTATGATTCTATTTACTTTAATACAATGATAGATTCCCTTAGCATGAAACAAGTTATTACTGAACCTACCCGATTTCAAAATAATACTGCTTCCCTTCTTGATGTTATATTAACTTCATCTCCAAATCTAATAATTGACTCTGGAGTGACCGAACCACACCTCTCAGATCATGAATTAGTACATTGTACATTATTAATTGCTAATCCAAGCATTAATCACATGTATAAGACTTTCAGATGTTTTAAAAATTTCAATTCTGAGCAATTTTATAATGAATTACAGCAAATACAATTTCACCTCATTTATGATATGGCAGAAGTAGACGATAAGGTTCAGTTTCTAAATTCGAATATACTTCTATTACTAAATCAGCATGCTCCCATCAGAACAATACGAATAACTAAGACTAAAGCTCCGTGGATTACTGACAATATAAAACTACTCATGTCACTAAGGGACAAAGCCAAACGGAAATTCAAAAAAACTAGAAATTCAGCTCACTGGGATTACTACAAAATGCTGCGTAACTTCACAACCCGGGCTTTGATAAATGAAAAAAAAGCTTACTTTGATTATGTATTACGAAACCAATCTCCTAAAACAATGTGGAAGGAGCTGAAATCGCTAAATGTAGCTAATAGAACAAAAGTAGCTTTGCCAAATGAATTTGGTAGTTCACAAGAAATCAATGACTTTTTTATTAATGCAATACCTGAAATTAATGACAATGTACCCGAGCTCGTTCAATCTTATTCGAATAATCGCTTAACTGATCATCTAAACAATTTTAACTTTTCCTTGATTACTGCATCACAGGTTGTTTCACTTATTAATAAACTAAAAAGCAATAGTACTGGTGGGGATGGAATTAATCTACAAGTCATCAAATTTTGTTGCCCTCTAATTATACCCTATATTACCCATATTATAAATACTTGTTTATTGACAAATACATTTCCAACCAGTTGGAAGACGGCTATGGTTATACCAATACCTAAAATTTCAAATCCTACTAGCTATAAAGACCTACGCCCAATTAGCATTCTTCCAACCTTATCAAAAATCTTGGAAAAGGTTATTGACACTCAGTTGAGAGATTATTTAGAGAATAATAATGTAATTCCAAAATGCCAATCAGGTTTTCGCTCGGGACATTCTTGCGCTACTGCCCTTGCTAATGTTACTGATGATATTTTTACAGCTACAGATCAAGGCAAAGTATCAGTGCTGATTCTATTAGATTACAGTAAAGCTTTTGATACAATAAATCACTCCCTGCTTTGCGCGATTTTAAGTCATGTTGGTCTGTCCAACGATGCTATTAGTCTTCTACGGAGCTACTTAAGCAACAGAAACCAGGTTGTGAGGTTGGGTAGTGCTTGTTCCGGTTCCAGGGAAGTAACTCGCGGAGTACCTCAGGGATCTATCTTAGGCCCGCTGTTATACATTATATATACGTTCAGCTTCCATCAGTATGTAAATACGTGTAATGTTCAGATGTATGCTGACGATACTCAGTTATATTACTCATTTTTTATACATGATGTTCAACGTGCATTATCGAGTATCAATCATGATTTGCAGAACATTGCTGATATATCTGAAAAACATAGTCTAAAACTTAACCCCAGTAAATCAGTTGTATTATTATTTGGCAATCGTAATGACCTAAACATCTTAGAAAACAATATTAACTTAAACGTGAATAATGCTACGCTTCCAATAGTTAAAGAGGCCCGAAACTTGGGTCTTATATTTGACAGCAGCCTTAGATTTAATTCGCACATTTCTAACTGTTTAAAAAAGGCTTACATGAACTTAAGGTTAATATATCCTCACAGAAAATGTTTGTCTATCAAGATCAAGTCTGTTCTATGTGAAGCACTAGTATTATCTCATTTCGTATACTGCTGCCAAATTTACGGCCCATCGCTTACATATGATGCGAAGCTACGAATTCAGAGAGTGCAAAACTCATGTTTGAGACTTGTTTACGGAATAAGAAAATATGATCGTGTATCTTATAAATTATCTGAACTAGGCTGGCTCAACATGTCTAACAGAAGGAGATTACAAAGTGCTACCTTTTATTATAAAATAATTTTTGAAAAAAGACCATCTTACCTACACCGTAGAATTTCATTTAGGGAAGACGTCCATAACGTTAATATTAGATTTAAGGGCACACTTACACCACCGCTGCATAAAACGGCTCTTTTCGAGCGTAGCTTTTCCTATCAAGTAGCAAAATTTTATAACGCCCTTTCTTCACAATATAAAGTGCTACATATAACTACTTTTAAAAAACATTACAAAAAGATGTTATTTTGTCAACAACCAGCAATATAGTGTCTCATTTAAAAATATCATTGAACAACTAGGGTATTGTTATTTTATGTTAGCAATATATGATCAATTTGGGGGACCATCGCAGAATTAATCATTTTACTTTATAATTATTTTTTTTTAATGTTTAGGATTAGGCATTAGTTTTAAATTACTAACTTTTAATTTTCAAGGTTACAGTGGAAGAGCAAGTGCAAACTTGAGCTGCGCCTTGTGATTTCCATGGGCAACCCACAGTAATATTATTTTTAATTATTTAATAATTATTCTCAATTGTATTTGCCTGGGAAATAAAGACATTTATTATTATTATTATTATTATTTTATTTTAAATTTATACCAAACAGATAACTTTTTGACATGTTTTAGATTTCTCCGAGGCTTTCTTGTGTTTTTCCCGGACTCATTGAAACTTTATACGGGACCTAGTTTGGACCTGCCGGGCTTTAAACTTCAGGAGGCCCGTTGGGCCCCCTGAAGTTCAGGGCCCGGGAGCCGCTGCCCCCTTTGCCCTCTCAGTAGTTACGCCACTGAGTACGATAAGTAAAACCAGACCGCGTAATATTTAACTGAATGTCACAAAATGTTAAATCATGATTAGATATGCCATGCATGCTAATTATACCAGAATTAACCACAATCTCAGGGGAAGTTGTTAGAACGAAGTCACACTTTTTATAAATGGACCAACGGTTACTACCTACATAAAAAGATAAACACTTTTGATGAAAAAACAGTTTTAAAATTAATTTTCGTTTTGCGTTGTAGACAACAAGTTGGTGCTAGATCGCAAAATCTCACCCAGCAAGTTGCGTTATGTTGAAAATAAATGACATTTGCAACATTGGTAGGCTATATTAATTGTTCGCGCACAATGGCGTCTAGAAGTTTTGATCGGAAAAACGATGTAATTAAGCACATCTTCGAGGTGCCTTCACATTTCATCTCATTTGGATCTAGGGCATTTCTTCTGAGATTTTCATCGGATATGAAGCTCCATCTGCTTTTCGTCGTTTGGGTGGGCAAGCAGTTTTTAATCCTGCTCACACCACCGTTAACGATCACGGCTCTCTCTCTCTCACACACACACTCCCACCAGTGAATTTCTGGACTTGTCATGGTTGACAAACCCCTGGGATAAAATTACTAGGAATCTTGAGCACACCTGTATTTAGTTATTATGTACCTGTGTTATGTTGAACTGCGTATGTTTGAAGATTAATGATTATAATTATGTATTACGTCGTATTGAATTATGCATGTTAAACACTTGTTAAAGTATGTATTGAATTATATATGTTTTAAGATAAAAAATCAAATGTATTTGCACCGTATTGAACTATTGACGACTTAAATATTGACCATCCGTGTTGTTTCAAAATTTGCTACGAAATTGAGAGTTGAGGCTTCCCTCAGCGGGTAATTATTTCGGGTCTGTTTTCCATTTTTGTGTTTATTTAGGACTCTGCGCGAATTTTCCAACCCTGTTTGGGACCATTCATAATTGTACGTTGTGAAATGCGCCCTAGTACCCAATGTATGTTATTGCTATTATATTGCCAGCGTATTTAAACGAAAAATTTGCTACTAGACAAAAGTTTAGAACTATGGGAACAAGTTGGCAACGACAATTTGGGAAACAACTTACATCATGCCAATCGACGCTTGTATGCGAATATAAAAAGTTTACAAGTTCTTAGCCTGGTTTATCTGGTTTTATTGTTTGTATAACAATATGAGAGCTTAGTGCTGTCGGCGCATTCAACGTAAACATATTTGGGAAATAAAAGCTAACTAGATATATATTTATCGCAATTTTATTTCTTCAACTAGTTACGCATCGTAAAAAGAACTTATTATGGCATAATAAATATTGCTGAACGCTCCATTGAATTTACAGCGTCAGAAACGTCTGTTAAACTAAGTAGTTATTATAATTAGTACAAAATTAGCTCAATATTAATACCCGTTCGAAAGAATTCGCAATATTTGTACTAATAAGCAAATTTATAGTTTTTAGACTTTGTTATAATTGTACGATTTACAATTTCTTAAATGCTTGCACCTGAATAACTGTAAATGCTCTTGCTTAAAGAATTGTACAAGTATCGAAAGTGTGAAACAGAACATGACTGTAAAATATTTTCTAAATACCTGTAGAATCTCTTTGCTTCACTTGCTGAAATTGTAGTGTTTAGGTTACAGGCTCCTGATTTTTTACTTGAGCCTGGTTAAAAAAAGATGGAACACACGAACTTATTAAGTTAGCTGACTCGAAAGGTAGTGATGCATACGCTTCTTGGACAAATTTATATTTAAGCCTATAATTAGTTTAATAGGAGAATTGAGAACGGTTTCTTCGTAGACGTTTTGACGGATTTTTCTCATTTTTCTCCTCCGTGAAAAAATAACCTTACGATATTTCTACAGACTTTTACGTTTCAAGGTCCTTAGAAGAAGAAAAACATGGTTTCTCAGTTTCGTCTGTCTGTCTGTTTGCCTGTTGACGGTATAGCTCAAAATCTACTTATTGGAGGAAGACAACCTTGCATGCGGATTAGATATCTACCTAGCACGAAACCGAATATACTTCCGGTCAAATGTATACCGGGTGAGCACCTTGAAAAATAAAATGTTGTCTATTTTTGCTTTAACGCAGGAATTCTCCCAGCGTGGTTTAGTGGTGAAGGCGGCGTAGTAAGTGAATTGAGATTAAATGAACGCATAATAACAAACATGGAAGCCCGACTTCGAATGCCAGCGACTGTTTTTTTAAATTTGCAATTTAAAAAATAAGCTGGGGATACTTTAAATCCTAGCTATTTTATGATCGATACTATATTTTAGTCGTTCTTTGTTATGCCGTTTATACAACCAGCTCGTCTATTCTGGCGTTGTTGGTTGTAGTTAAGTCTAGCTAGTCAGTCAGTGTTTTAATGTATGTTATAAGTAAACACCTGTTTTTACCTGTTTATTTCGACTGCAAACTTCATGTCCACACCGGTAGGTTTTTACCGTATTTTTCTCCTATTTTATTGTGGGCATGTATTAGAGAATACAATCAAATGGCAAAGTACAATAATTTTGCGTGCTTTTAATTTTTGGGAGTTCTTTTTATATCATGGGTTAACTTTTATTAGAGTATGGGGTAACATTAATCGCTTGGTCAATGTTGACTGTATAGACAAACGTATTGTTAGATCTAAATCTTATTGTGATTACACAGTGGAAAAGTTGAAAGAAGTCCTTCAAAAGGTGGTTGAAGGAACATTCACAATTCCCGGGACATGAAGGCGAATTGGCATTCCATTTGGAACATTATATAACAAGTAAAAAAAGCACGGCAGTAGGCCAGAGCATCCCACTATTTTCACTGATATGCAGATTGGGGATTTCCTTTATTGCTTATGGGCGTAAGAATAATGGCCAAATAATATTTGGATAAAAGGGAAAAACGGTGAATATGTTTAAAAGTAATCTACTTGGAGTTGGCTGGACGTAGAGTCTTCTTGAGAGGCGCAAACATTTTTATGGACAACGACTAGCCACCAACATAAAACGGTCTAGAGCAGTGCTTCTCAAACTATTTAATGTGGCGGACCGGTATTATTTTTACTAATGTATGACGGACAGCTACATTTATTAACAAATGAACCAATAGCGAAATATAAGTAAGTTATTCATAGACTTTCAAAGATGCAAGGAAATTTTTAATTTGTACGAACGTACGTCTAATTTTGCATTATTTTCTCGATTCCGAATTACGATTATGCCTGTATATAAGTATGTATCTCGAATTTTGTACATGCATTCAGTTGTTTTCTAGCGGCACACATCTGTGTTATCGATCCAGTCTGCGTGCCCGCCAAGCACGTGTTTCTTATCGATTCGCCGCAGACGTGAATTTGTTGAATAAGCGCCTACGTTTTAAGTCAGATAAAAGACAGTTGCCGTGTGTTAGAGAGAGCGAGTACGAATGTTGGACCCTATTATTTATCGCGTGCGAAGCTCTTCGCAGGTTTTATAGACAGAATTGGCCCGGCGTGACGAGAAGCAACAAGTGATTTGGAAGTTGTCTTCCCACCACGCACCCTTCCGGGTAGCGTAGGCGAGGGTTTACGTTTGTTTATTGTGTGATTAACGGCTAACGGTTTGTTCCTTTAGTGTGTGTGTGTGTATCGCCTGTTGTGTTCCGTTATTTCAACTCTCGCCAATCCAATACAAGTGTTGTGCGTTTCGCATTTCATGGACTCATTGAACTATACCTAGTTGTGGTAGCTGTTGGGCGAACTTAACGTTGTTGTTTATTGATGTGAGCCTTGAGGTTTTCGTTGTCGTGGGGTGGCAACCCCTAAAAAGTCGTTTGGCGGACTCTGTGAAAACCCAGTATCGGCTTACCAGGTTTCGCAAAGCTCCCTCTTTTCGTTCTGCCAATTTCCGTGCGGACTCCGATTTTTCTCTTAATAGGGGGATTAAAACGGCAGCCGTTTGCGGCAACGTGGGACATCGATTGCAGCTAAGCCAAGCTTCTTAAAGGTACCATTTTAATTTTTAATTTTTTACAGTGCCGAATTTTAAGTGTTCCGAGTGTTTCGGCGAAGTGTCAGACAGTTTATGTAACGTTGCGGTCATTGTAACATTTATTGTTTGCACCATTGCATTTGCTAAACCTTTTATAGTTGTCTACCTGTCAGTTTAATTCATTACCGTCACATTACATGATCATTTTCAACTTTACGTAGTCGCAGATAAAGTATGTGTCGCATTTGTACCATGTTTAGTTGATTACCGCGTTTTATTGCTGCTTAGTTGAGCCAGTGTTTTTAATAGTTCAATGTTAATACCGTTCATAAGTCATTCCTGTATTTGATGTCAAGTTTACCTCGTATTTACTAGATTAAAACGTTACGCAATTTACATATTTAACAGTTCAACCAGCTTCGTACAACGCATTAATGTGATAAATGGGCTTATTATTGGTCAATTTATCTATCCGTGGTTCAACTGATGACAGAGCCACCCGAAATAGATGAATTTTCATACTATTCCTAAATTTTGAAGTGGTAGACTAACAACAGAATCGAGTCGATTATCGAAATCAACAATCGACTTCGCGGACTGGCAACATCTTGCTCACGGACCGGCACCGGTCCGCGGACCACCACTTTGAGTAACACTGGTCTAGAGCATCAGTGTCGATGGAAACTCTAATTTGGAAAATACACTGAGATGTACCAAGCTGTAAAATATTTTAAACACGACAAATTCAATTTATCCGATAATCCTGGGAAGAAGCTTGGCATTTGTAGAAGGCGCGGAAAACTTCCTGAAAAAGTGATGAACCACTGAAAAAACTGCACAATAATTTTGATATGTGGTTCAGCCGATAGTACGTTATTACTGTTCTATGTGGTGTATAAGCTCCTCCTGTATGGCGCGTGAAAAAGTCTAAATAAGATGGGCGCCGTAGCTGCACGAGTTGTAAATGTGCCACAAAACGAAACCAAAATTACATCTGCAATCAAATAAAACTTGATCAACTCTTTCTAGGCCTTTGGTGTTTGTCCTTTGCATCGGTAGCAGGTGGTCAAACATTTGCCACCAGTAGTAGACGATGCCAACCCTACTCCTGTCGTTGAGGATACACGGACAATACTCCAAAAAAAGATTTGGAAATTCCAGTCGACCAAAAAGGAAGAAGAAAAAATTCGATGTTGCACCGGAATGTAGTGTGTCCACGGTAACACGTACAAATGATGATCAAGAATCTGGGAAAAGTTTCGTTGCGACGAATAAAAACAGAAATATGTTTGTAAGATGTTAGAAGTGGACTCGCACATTGTTGTTGTAGAGTTAAAACTCCATGATAAAAAGTAAAAGGCAATTTAGAGTTGTTGCTGATGGTACCTTCGAAATCAAAATGAATGACATTATTAAGATTTTGCTAAATCCCTTTGATTCAAACACCTTTGATCACCTAGTTTTTAAGTTTTTTTATATATTTTTTTGAGAATTTGTAGATAAGTAAATTTCGAATTTCTATTTTTTTTCATTTAATATTATTCCTTAAAAATGAATTACACAACTTTCTAGTACCCCAGCTTACGGCACAACTTCTTTTATTTTATTAATATTTTTCTACAACATATTTACGTTATAACTATTAACATATCTAGGAATATTATGATTCATAAAATCCGTGGTTTGTTGTATAGTTGATCGGTTTCAGTATGGCAATAGTTGATATGGCTGTAAAGAAATATTACCGTACCGATACAGTTATGACTTAGTTACCAGCCTACTTTTGTATATGTAAACAAAGATTAATATCCTGAAACTGGTAAATATAAATTTAGATAAAACCATGTATTTGGTAGCAGGAGACAAGAACAAAGAAACAGAAAATTTTAATTTGGGTGACAACGGTATAGTAGCCTGTAATGAATATAAATACTTAGGAGTGTTAATTGCGGAAGAGGGAAATACAGCAAGAGATAGATTACAAGTATATCCATCAATACAAAAGTTAAACCCTATATTATGGTCCAAAGAAATCGAAAAAAATATATACAAAGTTACAAAAATATTCGAAAGTCTAATGACATACGGCTCGGAAGTGTGGAAAATTACGGGAAAAAATAATAACTGCTGTAGAAATGGACTTTCTCAAACGAAGCTGTCGAACAGTCATACTGGAGCGTATAAGAAATGACGACATTCAAAATCAGGTGGGAATGGAAGATATGTTAGTAGAAAAAATAGAAGTTAAAAGATTTCTTTCATGTGGCCATATAAGAAGAATGCCACCAGATAGATGGCCAAACAAAATATGGGAATGGTTACAAACAGGGAGAAGAAGGAAGAGAAAACGCCCATGTAAAACTTGGA